>MJUU01001135.1:18660-53817 GCA_002080025.1 Modiolus philippinarum
AAAAAAATAACGACACTGAAACGATATTCGCTGAAATGATGCTGTCGCTTAATTTAAATGTACCCGTTCAAATCTGTGTCTGAGAGTTTATGGACATCAGAGATTGTTTGCCGATTGCCAATGTCAAAAAGTACTTTTTGAACGATTTGTAAATAAAAAAACAAAAGAGAAAATAAAAACGTTGATTTAATATAAATAGCTAAATACCGTATATGTGGTATTTTCGCGAGGACTTAATTTTCGCTTTATTCGCGACCATCCTGAAGTCGCGAAAATTGCATACTGCGAAATATAATTTATGTGAGACTTTATAAAGTAAATGATTATCAATCGCGAAAATTGGAGTCCCTTGTAAATAAAGTCCACCAATTTTAAAAGAAATCGCGAAATTTGCGTCTCGCGAAAATAACCACTTATACGGTACATAGAAATTATATAATACGAAAAAGAAAGGAATGGGGTAAATATCAAGGAGACAATATCCCATATCCAGGTTAAAGCGACCCAAAACAAAGCTTCTAGTGGTCACCGTACGGTCTTCAACACAGTGAGGAACCTCACACCATACAGCAAAAAGGTGAAAAAGTGAATGCATCCTTTCATATACCAAGGTAGGATTTGCGCATTTAATACATTTTCTGCCAAAAGATTTCAATCGTATCAATTCAAAAAGACAAAGGTATTTCACCATTTAAATTCCTGAAGGGTTTATTTACAACCTATTTATTTTTTTTGATATTGGACACATAAAAAATTATCACAGCGGTTTAAATAACGAAAACTGATCTGTATCGATGCAGACTTTTAAACATATTTCCTATGTTTGACGTCACAACCTACAATTACTGTCAAAATATATTTAAGAAATTCTTTAATTTCTTCTTAATTTTTGCGAGTTTTTCAATAAAACTTGAAATATATGCATTTTTCATCACAAGGAACAAATTTTAAGCTAACATATAAGAAGTCGCAAATTTTCCCTTTAGTCAAAGCATACATATATCGTAAAAATTCAAAGAAAAAAGGTACAATCTCCTATATGGATCATCAGACGTATCTTCAAATTGTAGGATTTGCAGATCTTGTTTATCTGAAAATATTTGGCATTAAGCTTTTCATTTTTCAAATAAAGAATGAAAATTAACTTAAAGCCAAAATTTCGCATAAAAGGGCAATTAAACATTTTCGAAAAAACTTGCAGGGTAGGTAGATGATATCATGCTGATTTCATTTTTCAAGTTTTTTTATATCTGTTATGGTCTTTGGCTCTGTTGCGAAGAACAATTAACACCTGTGTTCTATTTTTAGTTACAGCAGTCATAATGTGCGGTTTATGGACTTAAAAATCCCAAACTTGAAAGTGCATACCCTGGAGATGATTCATGGAAAGTTTGGTTTATAATGACCTAGCAATTTCTGAGGAGAAGATCCATGAATCAAATTTAACGGACTGGCTATCCATGCCTACAGTGTCAGTAAGCTTTAGGTAAGAAACTTTATGTTAGTTAAGAAAATTGATATTTTGCACTTAGAAACTTTTCCACTTCAAACCAATTAATTAAAATTGTGTTAAGTAGATAAGCAAAAACATCAAAGGTGATTGGTCTACGGAATAATATTAATTTGAAAAGAAATGCATGTAATTCCATATTGCATTGAGGAAACCGTACACAAATAATGTGAAATAACTGTTAATTAAGTTAAAAAATGGGATATTCACGATTGGAGAAAAATTAGACACATTCCAAAGCCTCTGAACTAAATGAGTACAAAAAGAGAAAAATGGTTTATACCTAGAGGAGTTGATAAACTATTAGAAGTCCAAAATAATGATTTTCTGTGTTTTATTTTATCAATTTCTGTCTGTTGAATGCAATCAAGTAATAAGAGAATAAAGGATGTACTTAAGTAACAAAAACAAAAAAGTAAAAAAAATCTTATCCTAGGGTTTTTGAAATGTGTAGTTTTGCTAATGTTGTTAAATGGGTAAAGTGATATTATTTTTTTATATCTCTTTGCATAATTTCTTATCATTTAACACAGTGAGCAAGATGAAGTCAATCCCTGGTTTGATTAATTTTAAAACCAATAGATTGTTTTATTATGAATACTTATATTCTTAATTCACTATGTTCAACCGAACATAAAATATTTATGTGCAAAACTGACTAATTTTCGGAAAACGAACCCTCATAAAAGTCTCATACAGGAATAAATAATAAAAAAATCATGACAATATTTTTTCAGCCACAATGACCATGCCGATGCACAAAGAAAGCTGCTATCATAAGCCAAGATTTTTTGAAACTGACAAAATATTTTTTTAAATCTTTGGATACATATCCATCTTTGGTTGTTGAGATTTTCATCGACCGTGTATTTTAAATAGCCTATCCGAGATTCCGTTTTCGGCTGCCATAGTAGCAACACCTGATCGAACACTATGTAGATCAAATTCTTTTTCTGTATATCCAACACTGCTAAAGCTTCTATTATAAGCTCTCTTGTTCGAGACAAGATAATATTTTATTTGTCGAACGTAATAGAAAACTATTCGATCTTTCCAAAAAAGATAAAGACCTGAAAATATACATGTCTGAGTTCATATCAATATCTGCCTTTTTCAAATAAGACGACTGTAATATTTCAACTTGACAAAACGGACTAGTTAACCTTGAAATATAAACAATTTTACCCTCTATAACAGCCAGTCTTACTTTTTTCTATAAAAAATATCTAAATACCGATCTGTAAATGAAATATGTTCGTTAAGTTCGTTACATCTGAGAAATCCGGTATAAGCTTACACAACTATAACTAACAAACGTAAATTCTTATTATAATTAGTAAGAAAAAGAAGGGAAACGGGGAATGTGTCAAAGAGACAACGACCCTAAGGGGAGCAATAACAACTCAAAGCCACCATAAGATCTTCAATGAACGGTGAGGAAACCCCACACCAAACGGTAGGTCGGAGTTGGCCCCTAAATAAAAGAGTAATCAAGTTCAGCGAAATAAGCATCTTCCTAGACTCCGATAGACATAAAGTGAACTAACTAGAAAACAGACAAGACACACAAAGGCTTAATAAATTTCCTGACTTAGGACAGGCGTGTTCGTGTAGATTTGTTATTCATATTAAAAAGACTTTTGATAATATCTTGGCATACGGGCGTCTTTTTCTAATAAGTCTGACATGTTAACGTTTAGATGCGTCGAGTATACTTCTAACAATATCAGAATCGCAAGGATTGCTGAGATCTGCCGTTTAATGTGCCCATTTTATACGATGTTAAAGTGATGATTGCTGTCTATTAAATGTTGTAAATATAAGCTTACATACAATTCACCACATGGAAGTACAGATGACATTTCTGGATAACTCTTTGTCCAAAGTAAAACTCTTTTAAAAGAACCAATATATTTCGACACAGTTGTCTTAGAAAAGAATCTATCAATATAGCTGAGAATTTTTGAAAAGGATTTTTCAGCTACGGATGTTTGACAACTTCTTTCTGTGTCCAAAAACCAGATGAAAAATTGTCTGCAATACAATATTTTTTTCACATTAATAAATAAATAAAATATACAATTACCTTTATTTGTCGAACACCTCATATTGATCCAGTGACCTTTATTGTGTAATCCAGTGACTGTAAAAATGAACAGTCAGGTGACTATCCAAAACATCAGCCCAGTGACTACCGAATGTCTAATTGTGATCAAAAGTCCAGTGACCATAAGGTATGCTACTCCAGTGACAATCATTTTAGTAAACATCATTGATCCAGTGACAAAAAAATCAATACTGCTGTCCAGTGAAAATATCTAAAGTGTTATAAAACCACATTTATTCCATTTAATTCTACAGGTAACGCAGTACCTCTAAATTCTCCTCTAGCAAAAATAGAATTGACATTCTGACCAGCTACAAAAATAATATGTGTTTCATGAAATTCTAAAACATCTTCAACATAAGGTACTTGTACATGAGATAATACCTCATATGTACACTTTGTTCAATTACTATTATATGATATCTTATACCACATATATATTATTTTGTTGTAGAATATTTCAGATTAAGTGACTTAAAACAGTGCGTTGCGAAATGCATTAGAGATTCCTCGGTTAAAGGTGGCATTTCTAAATGTTTATTCCAAACGATAACTGACATACTCAGAAACACAGTATACGATTGATACCCACATTGATATTGGGCCCGCGTTCTTGAAGCTAAAGAAGATTTTAACAGATCTTTTACAGCTGTTGTGAGTTCCACATTACGGTTGAGAAGTGTGGACAAGGATTTGCAACTAGGTCTGCATTGGGTGCTGCCAGTCTGAATTTCTGAAAATCGAAACGTGAAAGACAGTCACTAAATACATTAGTTACTCCCTTAATATGTTCGCTTTTGATTATAAAATTATAGATATGTGGTAAACGATATCATTATTTAGAAGCTGATGTTCCTAATGTTTTTGATAATGGAGGTTCTGCGAATTTACCACGATTAGAAGCGATTTACAGGGGTATTAAACGATCAGAAACTAATGTTAAAAGGATAAGACTGCCTATTACTTTTGATATCTTACGCAAAATCTGCATCAAACTAAGTTTTTCCAAATACACTGACTTGTTAATGGAAGCTTCTTGTGTAATGGCATATTTCGGATTCTTGAGATGTGGCGAATTTACTATTCACTCGGAGTTCGACAAAGAAAGTAATTAATGTCTTGGCAATATTTTATTTAAGGAAGATTCAGCCGTCTTGACATTGAAATCGCCAAAAACTGATCCTTTCCGACTGGGGGTAGATATTGAGTTATATGCCACTGCTACTGATATTTGTTCCGTTACATCATTGAAGAAATATCTGACTATCCGTAAGGGTTCCTCGAATATAGACGACCCGTTTTTCGTCTCAGAAAATGGATTACCACTTAAGCGTAACGAATTTGTCAAAACTCTTAGATCAGTCTTGAACTTAATAGGATATAAAGCTGAACTATTCGCGGGGCATTCATTCCGCCTGGGTGCAGCAAAAAGTATTAGTACCAGAGTGGAGGATCATATGATACAAACGCTAGGAAGATGGAATTCACAGTGTTATACTAGATATATCCGAACTCCACAAGAAACCTTGCGCCAAGCTCAATTAGCTCTGATTCATTAGTCTTGTGCTGGATACTTTAATATGTAGTGGTTACTAGCGATGATTCTGGATTATTTATGTAATTGTGAAGTTTAAGGGCATAACAATCCCTTATAAGTAAACATTTTACATGATATGTGTTGTAGCAGTGCTTGTGATGGTCTATATAAGGGCATAATAATCCCTTCAATTCAATGATAATTTTCTAATTAATTAAGGTGCTGATTTGATTAGTATACTAATCGATTTAAGTTTATGGTTTAGTGTATTGCCATAATAATTTCTTAAATTGAATGGAAAATAATAATCTTATATTGAATGGAAGATATATATATTACTTGTGCTTTAACTGCTGACAGTAAATTTGTGGTACATAACTCATATTCATTTATAATCTCATGCCGTTTTGTGACATTAGCTGAAACATCTGACTTGACTTATTTAGCCAAAAACACAAATTATAAAGAAGAATTTGACCGTACTACTGATTATTAGCTTCTGACAATTGATTTATAGCTTTCACAGACTGTTTATACTTCCACTTACCATGAGAGAATTATCTTACATGTACCGACACAAGGGCGCTGACTTACAAATTGCAGTTTTAATTTAATTCATTCAGACAGTGGCTCTACATTGTAACTTTTATCTATTAAACACAATAATTGTAAATACGAGGGAA
This sequence comes from Modiolus philippinarum, assembly GCA_002080025.1. Lineage (NCBI taxonomy): Eukaryota > Metazoa > Mollusca > Bivalvia > Mytilida > Modiolidae > Modiolus > Modiolus philippinarum. The sequence goes on from MJUU01001135.1 coordinate 24,498, forward strand.
TATTAGATAACAATAACATGAATTATATTATGCTCAGTGTGCATCAAGGTTGTTTTGTTTTTCCTATACATTCTATAACTAAAGCACATTTTAATTTGAGGATCAGCTGTCTCCATCTTGTCAACATCTGATTTGGCGTTTTGAATTTATTTAATTCAAAATCCCCAAATTAATTTTCCTATTCATTACACAGTAGTTCTCATACTCTAGCAGTGGTCTTGCACAACCACTTTCCGGGATTTGATCGGACAAAGGCTTTTGCTAGATTTTATCTTCAAATGCTTCCCTACATATCGTTCAATCACTGGCATTCGACAACGTCATCTACCTGTCTAAGCAACCTTCTGGCAAGCCGTATTGAATAGTTCTATCCTGAGCTCTCAGGGTATGTAGAAATGTATTTGTATGTATTAATATAGTCGGGGAGCTGTATTGATCGTTAAATTCACTCTCTGTATCAATCTGCAATCACTATACTTTTCAATTTTTATAAGAGCTACTGGGTAAAGTCGAGACAGCCTTTCGCCAAATGTGAATTTATATATATTATATATGTAGTTATATCTGTATGTGTTTTGCTTTTCATTTTATAATATTGTGTATTAGTCAGTATTTGTATGATTAAATACATATTCAATTTTATTTTGTTGCGTATAAACTACTATTATCTAAATTGATGTAAATGCTAAAACCTAAGGTTTAACTTCCTCTATCGTAGTTGTGTCCTAAGCTATATTTGATATTTCTGATTATTAAGATATCGTGTGGTTTTTGTACATTTTAAACTTGTTTCTAGTGCTGCTGATGAGGAATTAATTTCCGAAATGGCCATACAGCTCATTAAAATTATTGCAGTTGGAGTTAACATATGTGTTATGGTTTCATGTTCATTTACTCCATATTGTTTCGTGAAACATTTAATGCAGGTGTTTGTCTTTTAACAATTCCCTGTGTTGGAGATATATGCTCTTTATTTTTCTTAGATATGGTGTTCTTGTACATGAGATAATATCTCATGTGTACACTTTGTTCAATTACTTTTATCTTAATAATAAATTCTAAAACCTAAGGTTTAACTCCCTCCATCGCAGTTTTGTCCTAAGCTATATTTGATACTACTGATTAGTCGGATTTCGTTTGGTTTTTGTCCATTTAAACATTTTTTCTTTAAACTATGGATTTCCTATGTTTGGGTTCTAGTGCTGCTGATGAGGAATTAATTTCCGAAATGGCCATTCAGCTCAGTTAAATTATTGCAGTTGTGTTATGATTTCATGTTCATTTACTCCACATCCTTTCATTAAATATTATATATTAAACCATTATTGGATAATAGAGGCCAAAACGACAAAGAAGGCCGCATCGATACTATCAGGGTACTAGATGCTTTACAGTTTACTAAATGATTAATCGTTTCAATAACCAGGGAAAGTGGAGGCACTAGCCAATTATTATCCCCCCTGCCAGTTGCGCCTAGGTTCCAATATTACGAATTAAACCTGTCTAGTCTTTTATTGTCCAAGTTTGCAAATTTGTCGATGGCATGAGGACCCAATGAACTGTTCATAAAATCAAAAAATGCTGTTGATATTCCCCAGTCATCGACATCGATAATTCAACTCAGGAGAGCTGCTTGTTCATTTTGATCCCTTGGAATCCACTTGATATTTATTGAAATATAAATAGCTGTACGAAAATTGTAAATAGCTGGTGACTGACTTTGTAATTCGAATATTTTGCTACCTTTCTTTATAACAATGACAGCGTTTTATTGTCTGTATATCAGTACTATTGTTAATTATGTAACAACAGTTCAATCGCTCTTTATTCCCTCCATGTAGAACTTTTCGCCGTTTTTGAAAATATGCAAGATTTATACATGAATTGTGTAGAGTTTTGAATGAAACCTTATGCACCTGTATCGCTAGCATCACACAAACTACTGTACTAACTTTTTCTCAGCTGACAAAGGAACAGGAATCAACAAATGAAAAAAAAGTTTAAAAACTAAATCCTTGTAAAAATTAATGTTAATAATTTGATCCCAACAGTACCGCAAACAAATCTCTCGTCATAATCTGTGGTACATTACCAATTGCAGGTGTAAATGAGATAACCTAACGGCAAACTTTTGCGAGTGTTCTAATTTTAACCTTGTTAGAACTGTTTAATAAAAGTCCTATTAATTCTTGTAAATGTTTGTTAATCCCATACAAATCCTAACCACTTGTCCTTCCAAACTTATTAATCCGTTAAACAAACTTATTCATAAAGGATATAAATACAGCATTGTTGTTAAGTCTTTACTTCTGGTTTTTGTTGGCAAAGATATTGATCATCTCCTAAATGCTTTATGCCATAACTAAATTTAAACAATTTTTCATATTGGCAGTATTTGGCATTGCACAATATCATGTTCTTCTTTCATTATTGATGATGTTGTTATACCAAATCTATTTAGAAGTATTTCAATTGAAATTTCATATGTAAGAAGGCTTGATATCATAGTCAACGGAAATAATGTCCTTAGCTAGCACTCAGTAACTGCGAGCATTTGTCCGGACAGTACCTGTGTGTATTGTCTTCATGTTTTATGTACTTCATTGTAAGGGTACTCGTCTTGATAAGTTGGACTTTTTCTAGTTTGATTTTTACTGTGAGTCTTTTTGTGTATTTATTTTTAGCCATTCACCACACATAGGGGAAGGGTTTGGATCCAAGAAAACGAGTTTAACCCCACCGCAATTTTTGTGCCTGTCCCAAGTCAGGAATATGTTGGTCATTGGCTTGTCCTTGTCTTCTTATAAAATTTTAGTTTCTTGATATTTGGGTCATTGGATGTGGTTTGTTTCCATTGATTAATTCACTTTTTTACCTTTCGGGGCCATTTAGGGCTTACTATATGGTGTGAGGTTCCTCACTGTGTTGAAGACCATATGGTGACCCCTAGATGTTTTGTTTTGGGTCGTTTTAACCTGGATATGGGATGTTGTCTCCTTGATATTTACCCCATTTCCTTTCTTTTTCACACTTAACTGTAGGAGAAGGAAACCATACACTCTTTTCTTTATTTGGTACAAATCCAGATGCAATCAAATAAGATTTTACAATATCTGAATGTGATTAACCTACTTCACTGTTTTCTGCAATACCAAATCCATCGTCTCAATAAACGACAATTTTAATTTCCACTTTTCGCCAGTTCGATATTAATTGTCTGACAACCTTTGTAAAAACATATCCACTAGATTTTAATCCAAATAGTAAAACAATGAAAACAAAATACTTTTCAACATTCTGAAACTTCCATGAAAAACCTAAGTATTTTTAATGCAATTTATATATTTTAATATGATAATACCCTGATTTTAAATCGAACAAGAACGCCACAGCGCCACAAAATTAGGTTATACATACTGTTTTGCGATGTTCCAATCTTCGAACATAATTTTGTTACCAACGCCAATTTATTGACATGTCATACTGTCTCAGTTCGTGTTGCTGTGAATTGCAGTGATTTTGCATTTATAATTTTAGAATTTTCCCTTTCGTCGTTCTTGCTTCGGTATTCGTTTGCCGATGTGTCTTAAATCTTAAACATGTCTATGTTTACCTTTACAATTTTTCGATACAGTCAATGGATTTACTACGTGCGGTCTGTTCGACACCTCTTTAACCAAACCGCCTTTGACAAGATCTAAAATAGCTTGTTTTGCAAAATCAGGACTTTTTAAAGCAGATTTGTTCTTTTTCAAAAATATGGATTTTGGTTCATGTAAGAAAAAGAATTGTATAATATTCTTCTATAATATCTAAAATAAAGTACAAATAAAGTACAAAATAACAAAATACCGAACTTACTGTTAATTTATTTTCTGCATATGCGCATTTTGACAACTTATGTCTCATCAGTGCAGATCAAATCAAAACATTTCGAAATCTTTTAACCGAAAAACCTGTAAAAGCTGATAGAGAACAAAAACCAAGAGGATCTAAATAGAAAAGTTAATTTCCCAAAAACTAACAGATTGCTTAAGTCTACCTTTAACATTACAATTATATCATATTGGTTATTTGTTCTCTATCAGATTTTACATTTCTTTCAGTTTATGGTCTTCCAAACGTTAAGATTTTATCTGCACTGAAGAGACATAAGCTGTCGAAATTAAAATATGCAGAAATTAAATTCACAGTAACTTCGGTATTTAGTTATTTATATTTGAAACATCTTTTTCATATTAAAAATAAGTGTTAATATTGTCCACTTGAAAAGTCTGCTGATACTAGTATTGCTTTTTATGAAGTAGATCCTCCGGGTATTCTGTTCTTTCTTTGTCTCCGACATTCCTTTGTCCGATGTCCAAAGAATCCGCAATTTAAGCCGACGGTTGAGGGTTTTGCTTGGCTCTGCTGGCCTTGGACTCCACCGACAGAAGCCCATTGAACGAAAGGACTGAGGCTGAAAGCTGTTACTAACAGAACTGCCAACGCTATGTGCTTGTTGAGAGGACGAACCGGCTGCCTCGGCTTGTCATTTTCGTAAAATTGGTTTCTTCTCCCCTTTCGCCAACTTAATCTTCTTAACGGCTCTATTATCTGCTGCGCAGATGCAGAATCACTAACAAGCTCATCGGAAATATATTCGTTTACAGTTTGCCGACCACCTTCCGACTTGTCCGCGATCCTAATGTGATGCAGATGCAGAATCACTAACAAGCTCATCGGAAATATATTCGTTTACAGTTTGCCGACCACTTTCCGACTTGTCCGCGATCCTAATGTGATTGTCCCTTTTCGTTAGTAAATATTATGATTTCTTGATGTATTAAACAGCTTTTCTTGTACATCCTTGTTCAAGGCAAAAAACGACAGAATCCAAGTTATCAAAAACTTCCACGTTCAGCTCGAACTGTACTCTATTACCTTAACAATTTACAGTTGGTTTTCCCTTTTTTCACTTTCTCTGCCAAAATCTGGATTGACTCGTTTAAGTTCTTCTCAAGGTCGTTGATTTTATTATTCGTGCAAGTTTTTATGAGCGAAAATAGATAACAAAATAGCGAAATAACTGTTTATTTATTTTCTGCACCTGCGCATTTCGACAATTCATGTGTCATCAGTACAGATCAAACCAAAACATTTGTTAGTCCATTAAACGAAAAATGTGTAATAGCTGATAGAGAACAAATAACCAAAAAGGATCGAAATAGAGAGGGGAAAATTCACCAAAGGACAGAGCTATGCACGGCGGAGATACTCCTTAGTTTTGCACAAAATTTTGTAAAATTAGATATTGCAAATATCAATAAAATTGGGTTTTGGGTCAGCATCGAAGTACTGACTACTGGGTTGGTGAATAACCTCGGGGACTAACAGTCCATCAGCAGAGACATCGGCCCAGTGGTACAATGTAATAGATAACCTTATACCGAAGTTCCTGTTAATTTATTTTCTGTATATTCGCATTTCGACAATTCATGTCTCTTCACTGCAGATCAAACCACAACATTTGGAAGTCCATTAACCGAAAAACGTGTAATAGCTGATAGAAAACAAATTACCAAAAGGATCGAAATAGAAAGATTAGCATTTGACTATTCATCTCTGACGGAACCAGAGGAATCTTTGTCCAAAGCTTGTTCGATATCTGTGTTGGCGTCTTTTTCGATATCCAACATATTGTCTACGCTTTTCGGTCCTAAGTGGTGACCGCCCAAGCCTGGAAAAACTTGCCGTATTTCTTTATATAGTGCCTGCGAACTACCAAACCGGTTTATATCAAGTCTAATATTTACCTGAAGTGAGAAAGTAAATACGAGTGAAGCATATAATTATAAACTAGCAAAAAAAATAATAATAAAGAAACTGTGCATTATTTTTCGTATATTCATTGTTTAAATTAAAAAAATATAAATAATCAATAAAGTTGAGGTTTTTAAACAATATCGAATAGTACTCAACTCAGATGCGCGGTTTTTTCCACGTTTAGTGAGACATGTTGTTTATTGAAGTATTCGCTCGCACGAGATTATTGTCCAATACTGTTTTGGAGTAAGTAGCGTTGCAGGTTTGTTTGGGCACTATTGCCCAAAGAAAGCAGTTTATTTTGCCAAAATTAATTCCTTTGTCATGCCACGACTCAGCGAAAACCAACGTAATCGTGCTGATGGGATAATTCAGTTGTAATGGCACAAAATGTCGTAGCAAGACACTTTAAAGTCTATAGGAACACAATCCAGTCATCATGAAGACGTTTCCAACAATCTGGTAACACTCGGGAATCGACCACGTTCTGGACGTCCTCGTGTGACGTCGCGTCGGCATGACTACCACATTAGACACTTGCACCTAAGAAATCGTTTCCAGACAGCAGGTTTGACTGCTCGTAGCATTGCTGGTCTTCGACATATCAGTCAAAGAACTGTGCGTAATCGTCTGTGCGAGCACAATATCAGACCAAGACGTCAAGCAGTGCGCCAAATACTGCTTCAACACAATCGTATTGCTAGACTAGCATGGTTCAGAATACAAGATTGGGCCAACATTCTTTTCACTGATGAATCAAAGTTGCATTTGGATAGCAGTTACCGCCGTTCTAGAGTGTATTGTCGCGTTGGAGTGCGGTACCGGATGCATGTGTTGTGCTACGTCGACAATTTGGTGGAGGTAGCGTTATGGTATAGGAGTGGAATAAGAGCACATGGTAGGACTCCCTACAAATTGTCAATGAAAATTTCACCAGCGTACGGTATCGGTATGAAATTCAGGGCCATGTGATTCCCTTCATACAGAGACACCAAAATCACATCACTCTAGAATAAGACAACACAGGCCACATGTTGCACGTGTAGTCAGGGACTTTCTTGTTCAACAGAATATCGATGTCTGGCCTTGGCCAGCTGTTTCTTCCGATTTATTGCCTATCGAACACGTCAGGGATGAAATAGAAAGACGCCTACGCCGTTTACCAAATCATCCAATGACATTGGCTAGTTTAGGCCGGAATTTAATCAACACCTGGAACAACATCCCGGAACCATTTCTGCATGCACAAGTGGCATCAATGAAGTGCCGTTGTCAAGCATGTGTGAATGCAAATGGTGGTCACACGCGTTATTTACTTTGTTAATTCAAGTTCACAAATACTAGTGTCTTTTCGGGTGTGCAGAAATACATTCTGACCGAGACAAATGTTAATGACAAGGATTTTCATTGATAATATAGTGATTCAAGGAGAAATTCAAAGCAGTGAGGGATCTTTTTGTGAGTTTCAGTTAGTTTGGCAAAAAGGAATCATAAAAAATTTGTAAACAAATAAGATTGTACGAATAAACCGAAAAAAGGTTTTACGGCTGACGAGTAAACCAATAACCAAAAATCAAAAGGACGCCAATTCAAATGTCTACAAGACAAATAAACAAAGCATGTCCGCAAGTTACCAACGGCTGACTTGAAATAAAGTTAGAACATGTAGAATTTATGTTTAGAATTGTGTTAAATGTATTAGTGCAAATATATTCTTTTTCATTCGCAATAAAAATTAAGGAGTCTATGCAAAAATATAGCAATTTTTTAAGATCCACGTCTTTTTCCCAAGAAATATAAAAAGCACAGTTCTTGTCAAAAAGTGCAATAAATTTGGTTAGTTTTTTGAAATTCAGTTAGGTTCTTAGTGCCATTAATATTTGAATATTTATGCATTGTTAAATTTGATTTTTATTTTTTTTTCTTGACACTCCAAGTGTCATTTTATTTTTACCTGTGGATCATATAAAGAACATAATAAGAATGATTTACCTTGGGCATTTCGCTTAAATCAAATCAAATCAAATCATGAAACCCTGGTGTAAGGTCATATTTTCACTGATTGTTTCAGTTACCTTTTGTTTTGCAAGTAAAACTGTCAAAACTTTCAACGGGTTCAATGATATCCGAATATCAGCTGATGTAATGGAAGTAAACAAAGCCAAGAGCAAAATTAACTGTGCTGTTCTGTGTGATGTACACGAAGATTGCATGGGAGCAAATTATGACGATATTCACCAACAATGCGGCATTCACTATCATGGTGATTATACACACACAGAAGAAAAAGGCTGGCAGATGTACTGGAGGGAAGGTATGAGATATTTCAATCCTTCATTTGAAAACAGGAATCCTCAAATAATAGGAGTAATGAAGATGTTTTGATATAGTTTAATGGTCATATCCACCAAAGTGCACGTCAAATAACAAAATAACGAAACTACCTATGAATTTAGTCTCTGCATATGGCTATTTCGACAACTTATGTCTCTCGAGTGGAGATCAAATCAAAACATTAGAAAATTCATTAACTGAAAATGTTTCAAGCTGATAGAGAACAAATTATCAATTGTTCTAAACAGAAAAGCCAAAATCAGCTAAGGACACAGCTATTTACGGAGAGAAACTCCTAATTATTAAACAAAATTTTTGAAATTTAGAAATTGCAAGTTTCCAAAATAGGCTTTTTTCGTTATTTATAATTGGCTCTTGTATTCATTATTGTTTTTCTAGTACAGCTGGCTTGTAAATTGTAGCATGTGATTATAGTTCCCGGCCATTGTAGTTGTTACTTAATAAAATTTTTTTGTCACTCACATTATTTGATTTTTCTTTATGCTCAAAAATATAAAATACCGAAGTAACTGTGAATTTAGTTTCTGCATATGCGCATTTTGACAACTTATGTACCATTTGAAGAATATGCGATTCACTTTATTTCTCTTTCATCATATCTGATGCACAAATAATACGTGAAGCACCTCGTTATAATAACCTCTACATCTACCCCTATTGGGTTTGTTAATTTTGAATTCTTTGTCAGCGTTGATTTCCCAAATTCGAAAGATATTTTAAAGTTCCAACTTGACTGAATATTAAAGTCGGATTTAGGTTTTACAATGTAAAATGTACAATGTACAAGGCAGTAAGTAGAACAAAATTCTTGAAACAGCGAATTACTTTTATTGAGGTCAAAAGAATCTCTTTGAGCAGTGTGAGAAATAGAATAATTTTTCTTTCGGCTTCATGGCAGAAAACAAAATTGAAAGGATATTACTTTTCTAACAATAGAAAAAACTTTGGTAATGCACTTTTCTTTGGTTTTAATGCTGCTGATGAGAGGTTACTCCTCGAAACACGTGTACAGCATAACGAATTTTACTGTTTTTATGCAACTTCGGTATTTTTGTATTCTGAAATAATTAAATGAACAAATAAAGAGTCATTGAGCATATGTACATTGGACACCATTGTCGTATAAAGCAAATAATAATCAAAAAACGCTTTTATTGTTTTCTTCATTTTCTACGGATTTTTCAATGAATGGTTGTGTCGTCAGGACAAAATTTAGTCAATTTGAATTAGTTCAATGATATGATAAATGCCTTTTTGATAAACGATTGGCCTTATTTTTATTTTTTCAGTTCCTTGCAAAAAGGATTGGATCCATTTTCATGGTCACTGTTACTACTTTTCAAAAGAAAAGAAAAACTGGAGTGAGGCCCAGGTATTTATTTTCAAAATATATTCTATGTAACCAAGAAAGATTAATACAATCTGTTTTATTTAATACTTAGCTGGCGTCCAATTAGAATGCTTCTTGAGATTATTCTAAATAAACTAGCAACAAAAGGAGCGATAAGCTTTTGCTTCTCAATTATTTCTAAACATATAATCAACCATTGTTAAATGTAACACATATAAACAAAAAAGTAATTGCAATTTTATCCCTGCATAACTGTTGAAAAATTTGGGACGGTGACGTTACTGCACGCCGCTAAATTTTGATTTCTGGTTTTCAGAAATGAAATTTATTACAAAATGTTTTGACTAATGTTCAAAATTAATATGTAGTATTGATCTTGAAAGTGTGGCAGGCAATACGTATATCGGAATTCTTTTATAAATGTAATGCTTAAAATTAGGATTTTTTTTTAAAATTTTGCCAAAAATCAATTGTTTGTCAAAAATTTTCAACGGCATATAAACTAACAAAGTTTGTAACCCGAAAGTTTTACCAACACAAAGACATTTGCATACTTTTTTATGATGTTAATCAATATTTCGAAGATTTTGGATAGATCTCAGATTTGCCTCACTTAAAAATGACAGAATTTGTATTGGAATAACGTTTTTTTTTTCATTGAAAAGTCACAAAGCCTCTGATAAAATATGGGCAATGTTACCTTGAACTACATTAAATGACTCCGCTTTAACTTTGTGGAGTCCAAATTTCTGGTGATATAACTAATAGAAATTAGTTTCGTTTAGTCACATAGCTTTTACTGCCGTTGTTTCATGCATGAGAGGTTTGTTAAATAGTTCAAAACTAAGTATAGAGAAATAACAATTTTGTTCGAAGCCGCGTCTTGTAAAGTCACAAAACTAACATTTATAAATAATTTTTCTTTTTTTATATATACATTTCATGTATAATTAGAATCAGATTAAAGCTTTTGCCCAGATTTCAAATATTATGAATTGTAGAACAGTTTCTCAGTCGATGTACCAAGCCAATAAAAGACCTCTGATAGAAATAAGGTCTTTGACTCACTTTTGTTGCATACGTTCTGTTTAAGAGAAAGTTTCGAAATATCAGAAACTACAACTCATAGAAGAATACTTTCTACGTGAATGCGTCTCCTATAGTCAGGAGGACTACTGATAAGCAGAAAGTCATTTGAATCTATATCTTATGCATACGTGACAGAGGTTAAATTTTTGTATAAAAGTCGCCAAGATCTTACATATTTCAATTTATTCAGCACTTTATTATTACAAAAACAAATCACACACTCCGGAAGTAGTGAGACAGAGATTTTTCACAGAGTAAGCGTCTTCTGCTTTGCATTCATACCACGTCATGTTAGAAATAATATGGAAATTGGGAACATGTAAAGTCTGACTTCATGCTAGATTTAGTGTAATGTACACAAGTCAGCCACAAAGAAGATTGGAATCTTAAAACTGAGTGCTAATTGAATAAAGTATGTAAACCATGTTTGGTTAGCTTGCTTGCTTTGTTTCCTTGGTCATTAAAACTAGGATTGACAGATACAAACAATTGATGGGTGGAGTCTTTATTTGGACAAATATCTACTTACAGAAATCTAGGTGTCCAAAGATATCACCTGGCAAAGCACAAACTCACAACACAGATTACATGTAGAAAATACCAATAACATTTATAAAAAAAATACCTACTTAAATAACATCTCTTTGTTTACAAAATTTTTCCAACTTGGGAATGCAGTGCATATAAAAGTATGGATAGTTCTCATAGAAGATAAGTTTTTCAATAGGAGTTTGATCTTTATACATGTACTAGAAATCATTACCCGATGTTGGCTTCACAAATGAAGAAATCAAGTACACCTTAGAATTGTTTAGTATATTGAAACATACATTGTAAAGTGAACAATGATATCTTAAAATACATCACATTCACAAATATTTGTTTTTAAGGTGGCCATGCAAAAAATGTATTTTTGGACTAGAGGGTTTTTTTATGATATGTATTCAAGTCACATACATTGATTTCAGTGAATAAAAATATTGTCCGATCCAATCTTAGAATACTGTAAATAAATGAAGACTCCGCCAGTTCAACGTATGCAAACAGTCAATCTTAATTCCAACGCCTGCGCAAGCAAAGGAAGCAAGGCTACCAAAATTTTAAACGACATGCTCTAATATTGAACATAATTATGATATTTTCATTATTTCAGGCTGAATGCAAACGAAATGGTGGAAATCTTGTCAAAATAAATGACAACTTGGAAAACCAATGGATTTACACAGCTATTAAAGGTATGATTTTTAAACTAATATTCTGGAGGTGCAGAGATTTTTAAAATGAATAAGGTAGGAAATATATATGATTGGCTCGAATAGTGTATGCATGTACATATATAAACTACCCATGTAACCTGCCAGTATTCTGTTATTCTATACAATACCGAAGGAGCAAGGGATACGGATATTACAAACATCACAGTCCAGAGACACGGCAAAAACGAGAACACAGAAAAAAGGCAAAACAAAGACACGAGACAGCCCAGACATAAAAACACAACGTTCAGAACTAAGACGCTTATAGTGTGAACACCCGTAAAAACCGGGATAAACATCAGGTGCTCTGGAATGGTAAGCATGTTCTGCTTCGCCAGCAGCACCTGTCGCACTATGATTGATTCAATCCAGGGTTTAGTCGAAACCGGTAATGTCAAGTCCATGAAGACAGGAAATCTAGCTGAAAATATAAGTAAGGGCTTTATATTTGTTTTGTTTCTTTAAAGTTGCACAAATGTATTACTACAGTGAATAGCGTAAACAATTTTATTTCAAGTGCTATGCGCATCCCTTTACCACTTTCCTTAAAACCTTTTTCGTGATAATTTTTATGTGCGATTAGTTTCATGTCATTATTTAAATATATATGTCCACAGCAATGCTCGGTGTTCTTAACCTAAATTCACAGTAACCTCGATATTTTGTTATTTAACCATATTATAAACGAACAAATTATGCTTACATTTTAGGAACAACTCAATAGTAATATTAGCAATATTAAAGCAAAATCGAGAAACAGAATAACAAAATGTTGGAATCTGGAGCCACAACCTTCTTTTGCTTGCTTTCTTTGATTGTTAATTTTAACCATTCCTTTTCTTTATGTAGACATAATCACACTAATTAACAAAAATTTCTATAATGATATGTCAAGTTTAAACCGGTTTTGACCCGTTAGATAAATTTTCTTTATTCAACGTATGTTGAATAAAGCCCGTGCTATTTCCCACCATACAATTCTCGGTGTTTATCATTGATCATAAGAGAAAAAAGATTACACCACTTTATCCCGTTTATTACCATATTTTATCCACTCTCGATAGTTAAATTTAAAACTTTTAAAATGCTGGGCAAGCCTCGCAATTAAAATTTTAAAATTTAACTATCTGTAGTGGATAAAATATGGTAATGTACGGGATATTGAGGTGTAATCTATATTTATTATATTTGTTCTATCGATTACTTTCTGAAAGATGAGATTGTGTCACCAGATGGCAGATGTCAAATGTAGGTATTAGTAACCTTTTTTGTTGAATTGAGCACAGTAAAAATATGTTTATACCGGTGTGTATACCTATTGTAAATAAGAAACAGAAATAGCTCTCATAAACAAGGTGGTTGCCCTTGCAAGTTAGAAATAATGTAATAACATCTAATTAAGAAATTAATTAATAGATGCACATATTTTATATTTATTGGCTTCTCGTAAAATATACAACCTTGTAAAATGAATTGTGTTTTCATTATATGTGTTTTTTTCTAAAATCTATTTCTTATTTAGATTATTATAACAAGATCAACCATATGTCTCCAGACACAATCCCATATTTCAGAAAATAATCAATAAGACAAAAAGGGTAAATTTTGTTAATCAGTGTTATTATGTCCACATAAATAAAGGAATTGTTAAAATTGCAAGTAAAATAATTTGTCGTTAAACACAATAAGACGAACATTTTTATCCTGTTCCCCCACTTTTACTATTCCCCTTGCTTTATCATGTTCAGACTTGTTTAAGGAAATTGTTTGCCGTTATCAGACGAAGCGAAATTTTCTGAATTGAAACAACGGCAGTAGAATACCGGGCGGCAAAGGAGTTGAAATAAACGAAAAGTCCAAAGACATAGCCAAAACAAGACCCCCCCCCCAAAAAAAAAAAAAAAAAAGAGAAAAAAAAAGCAATGCCGTTAGATAGCTACAAAATGCAGAAATAAAACACGGCATTCAAATCAAAAGCACTCACAGTGTGAACTTGAATGAAACTGAGAGTGATATCAGGTGCTCCGAATGGGTAAGCATGTCCTTCTCTGCAAACAAAACCCATCACACAGTAAGTGAGGAATAAATAGGTTTTAAAAGATCTGCTAGGTCATGTTGGTAGCTGATTGGTAAATGTCATTTTCTTACCCTGAGACATTCCACTTAAAACTCATCGAAATGGTATTTTATAGAACAGATATTTTATGCTGAATTCAGTTCTTGAAGACTTTTATATCAGCATTTTGATATGGATATATTTTCATATTTTTATTCAGTTAACTTAATTTGGGTTCGGCATTTTAGCCATTAATTTGATAGGCATTGTAATTTGTAAACGTCAAAGCAAAAATCAAAGCCAAAATTCAAAATTAGAATAAATATTTGCAACCAAAATCAACCTGGTCATTTGTTTGTAAAGGTCTAATTGCTACAGTTTTAATCAATGCATATGCATTTTACGCAGTCGAGATTTAATGAGCGACACCTGTTTTAAAAAGGTCCGTATTAATTGTGAAATGACACTTGCAGACCTAACGTCCTAAAAACGAATTCAAATAACGTCAAATAATATGTCAATTTAAAAAAAAAAAATCCAGAGAACTAGTTAATTTATTGCAATTTTTTAATTTTACTTTAGTGAATAATAATTAACTTTCAATTCAAACAGGCTTCATATTTATATATTTGTCGAAGTTTTGAAACAGTCTAGTATAATTTAATATTGAGTTGCAATTTAGCGGTGTGATGAATTGCTTTCATGATCTTCTCCAAGGTAGCATCCGTCACATGATGCAAATGAACAGTCTGATTTTTTTTCTATAGTCGGTGTTTGTCAATTCGGTTATAAACTTTGAATCTATTCAAAGATGTTTATTTTAATTCGTGAAATTGAAACATGGAAACAATCTGTTAATTCATGGTGACGGCTGTAAAATTTATGTGGTCACAATCGCAAAAGTTATTGAACATTTCCCTGGTGTATTAGTATTAAGACAGTAATTTCGTTCTATTGAAAAAAAAAATTGCTGTATAAATTACAAGGATGACAATAGCAAATGAGTTTAGAAATGTAACCTGGATTTGGGGAATATTACGGCTCAAAAACGGGATCTTTCACTATTGGAAAATTAAAATCATCACGCTTGTTGTAAAATTTTGCTTTAAGACGCAAAGCGCTATAAATATAAGGTCGATGCTGATGATAATGGTGCATCAGTGGTCTCTTCATTTTCGACTTCATTCGGGTATATATGATGATAGTTTCCTTAAAATGACGATTGTTAAATGAAATATTATCAACTTTATAACTGAATCTGAAATTAAATGAGTTGGCTTGCTAATTACTTTTATCTACACTAGACTTTGCATGAGCCTGACTTCATTCAAATACAAAACTAGATCGGTTCAAAGAGGCTAACAATTAGTTCCCACATGTATTCTTATTGTCTACTGGAATACTTATTCTCGAAATTCTGTAAATATAGTACCAGTTAAAGTTCCAGCGTTGCGATGACATCCTCTTCTTTGTAATTCTTTTTGGAATCAGTGTGATGTTAAACAAAAATAGGCCCCATCTTTAGGTAGCACTAAATAAGAGTATCCCTTTTTGTCTTTTTGGTACAGAGCGACTGATAAATTAAATCATGAAGTACTGACTTTTACTTATCATGTGGTATAGCAGTATAGAATGAACAAAAATGAAATATTTTGATACTGGTGCAATGGTTAAATTCAGATGAAAAGAGCTATTCTATGAATTGATTCTAGTTTTGATTATCCACATCCGATTTACCCCCTTTGTTGAGCTTACTATCTCCACTTCTATGTCTCATGCCTTTAGGGCATATTTGATTGGTCAGGAACTTTGAAAGACGTTTTGTTGTTATTTCGCAGACACCGCAATGTTTCTTTGTTTGTAAAAACATTTAGCTATCCAGTTGATACAAGCAAATCGCAGATTCGAAAGAAAGAAAATACTATTGAATTGTGTAACTTATTTTTAGCTGTCATGTTTTATATTGTACTATTGAGGAGTGTTTTACAGTACAATCATTGTAATTGTAAAGCATTGACAAATACAGATATAATGCTTCAAAAGGGGTTGTATTCATTATTTTGATGGTACCCTCTCTGTTGATTGTGTAGCAATTTCGTTCCTCATTTTTGGGTCCAACTATAAAAAAAGACGTGTCGATATTTTGATAATAGTTTTGTCAGTAAAAAAACAATAAGAATGATACAAAATGTATTCATTATTTACTAGCTTGTGAAATGCCCTAAAACTCCACCGTCTTGACAACGGAAGCCATCTTATCTGAAAGCAAAAGATCAGTAATTTCTGACATACTTATATATTAATATCATAATGCTAACAATGAAGGGATATGGTGTAATTGCAAAGGAGACAAAGTCTCTACAAATACATGGTAATACAAAGAATGAAACAACGCTTTTATTGTTGTTCTTCATCTTTAAGTCACCATGAGGCCTTCAACAATGAGCTTTACTCATACCTAGCACCAGTTTGAGCGGAATTCATTGATAAATGTCGAGTAACGCTACATGCACGCTTTTTTACCCCTTAATCCGTTGATGCAGGATCGTCAACAAATATAAACTTAACTGGCAAACTGTTCTTACAATCGCTGTCACCCATGCTATCTAAACACGAACACATATGTGTTTTGCATGATCTTTTTTCTAATTTCTAGCAAATATAAACACCTCCTGACTAATTGGTTATCGAAATGATAATCAACATGTGTATTATTTGATATCTCAGTTGGCGATTGGTCAATCATGTAAATATCTCGTGTCAGTTTCTAGAAATAGTGCAACCGGATGTTGATGAAATTAACACCTGCATCTTATGACTAAGATAACTCAATTTATTGATAATATGTCATTTTTATCAAAAATGTTATATTCAACACCCCTTTCAATGAATGGCGCAATGATACACATAGCAACGATGATAGCAACAAAATGGCGGCATACTTGAGACTGGAGACTACGGAGATCGCTTTACTTCAAATAGTAGAAATTAGAGAAACAATCTCTAACATTGTTTTCCGGTTTATTACGATAATTTCTCACATCTCGATAGTTAATTTTTCACATTTTAAAGTTCTCGGGTAAACCTCGAACTTAAAAATGTGAAAATTTAACTATCTCGATGTGAGAAATACACGTAATAAACTGGAAACAATGTTAGAGACTATATTTACCGTATTGTTAACAATGAAAGGATATGGAGTAAATGCAGGAGACACAAAGTATCGACAAATTCATGGTAGAACCAAGCAAAGGAAGAACGCTTTTACTGTTGTTCTTCATCTTGAAGTCACCATGAGACATCCAACAATTAGTTTTGCTCATACCTACATAGTAATTTCAATGCTCTCCCTAGCAACGGTTTAAGCGGAATTCATTGCTACAGTCGAACAACGTTTCATCAATGTCTTTTCTGGTCATTGATGCTGGATCGTCAACAATTATAATTAAACTGGCAAAGAACTCTTACAATCACTCTCATCCGTTACATGACAAAAGCACTAGGGTGATATCAATATATAGACAAACACAGGGCACTCATCAAGTAGAAAAACATAGCTTTGCTACTTTAAAGTTGTGTATTGTTTACACACCTTTGCATTTACGTATTCTGTTCAGATGAAGAATGTTGGAATATTTTAATGAAATTCTTGATTAATAATTAAATAAGGGTTTTGAATTATCGAACAGAACTGTCAGCAGCCAAAATCCAAAGAACAGAAAGACAAAATAGGTGTAATTGAAATCGTTGCTTGAACCAGTTTTTGTGACGCACCAAACCGCCTTACATTGCGGTAGTGTCTGGTAGCAACTCAAAAAAAAAATTTTGATAATTTCAGAAATCCACGACAGGGAAGCATGGATAGGCTTCACTGCCAGCTTTGAAAAGGGGAAATATTTATGGGTTTCGGATAAATCAACTGCAAAATACACGGAATGGTACAAGAATCAGCCTGACAACCTGCATCGAGGACAGGAATGTGCAATGATGAATGGCTGGATGAACACTCCAAAGTTACGTACTCAGGCTGCTTGGGATGACGGCTGGTGTCACAATATTCTTTACTTTGTTTGCGAAACAAAAATGTAATATATGCTGCATTGCTCTTGATACATTTTGTATAATGTCCAACAAGATAGTAGCCAAACGTTAGTTTGAGTAACTCCATATAAACAAATTAATTCCATATGCACATCTTAGAGTTGAACTTCTTAGAGTGAAATTCATACCAACTAAGAGGAATCCACAAAAATATCGAAATAAATATAAACGTAATTTTCAAAGGAACAAATGCTCTTATATGTTAAAAAGATGAAGATACATGTTTGATATTAGATGGCATAGACACCTACTAGTAATTGGAAATGAAACGTATTGTTTTTTTCATGGGCATTCATAGAAGCTGAAATTACGATTTATGTTTTATTTCTGTATTTAGTAACTTAAAAAGCTTATTTTCACATTAATACAAAAGCAGGATGAATCGAAAGGACCAATACTATAATCATTTTATATGTCCATATATCTAGTCACATTTTAACATAAAAAAAATCTAGAGGTTTCTGTTGGCATCAAATTCTATAAGGAAAATAAAGTAGTACCAAAAGTTTCAGAAAGTTTTGGGATATAACAAACATACGTACAGTTCATATTCAACTGATAGAAAGCTAAATCATATAAACCAAATGATACAGAATAAAGAATAATATAAATTTTGGACGACGTTTACTGTACGCAAGTAATTAACATTATTGAATAGTTAAAGCTTAGTGAAATAAGAAGAGATTTTAGTAATTTTAAAAGTCTCTGGCAGATGATCTTGTTAAAAAATTTCTAAGAATCTGAAGATGAAAATGTGGAAAAATACAAAATTAGAGAGTTAGCCCACAAACTGGAACACGAAATTGTTTATTTACTTATCTCCGGTTTTCGTGGAGGTTCACACTGAAAGTGATTTAGTTTTGTGGCGCTCTTATTCTTGCTTGTTTTATTGTTTTGTCTATGTCATATTTACTGCATATTTGTTACATCAAAATTGCCGTGATTTTAGATTTAAGGCCTTTTTGCTTTGCTGTTTATATGTTTATATTTATCAATCAGAAATAATTTATCTTTCATATAAATACCGAAAATTCAGTTAAGATTTAGTTTGCAAAATGAGTTCTAGTTGATGAACAACAATAAAAGCGTTGCTCAATTGCTTGATTTTACAATGTATTTGAAGATGCTTTGTCTCATGTGCATTAATTACAAGATATATTTTCTTTAACTATTGTGAATTTCGTTTCGTGAGAACAATATTCATGTTATTGTTGATGGAAGAAGCATATGAACAATAGGCCTTAAAACAATTGGTTCGCACTTAGGTTTCGGCAGTAAGATACAACCAAACAGTTCCGGTTATCAACCTTTGGGTAGAATTGGCTGTTTGGAGTAATCTGCCTTTAAATTCTGGGTGTTTAAAATTGACCAATAATTTTTACATTCATGATAAAATCATTTGATTGAGTGAAAAAATATATATTTTTTAAATAGAATAACTTGTCGATATGATGGTTTTTAAATTTTCTAATTTTGCAATTTTATATTTATAATTATAGAATCCAGAGGATAAAATTTATTTTGATATCTTCAACATTTTCCAATGTGTGTGAAAAGGT
Organism: Modiolus philippinarum; assembly: GCA_002080025.1. Classification (NCBI taxonomy): domain Eukaryota; kingdom Metazoa; phylum Mollusca; class Bivalvia; order Mytilida; family Modiolidae; genus Modiolus; species Modiolus philippinarum. Next base: position 44,070 of record MJUU01001135.1, read on the forward strand.
GTTGCATCTTAACTTGACAGGAGAGTTCCTGTCTAGGAAAAGATAACACTTTTCACAAAGGGCTATACCTGTATGATATCACAGACCAATAAAACTATTTTTCTTTTTTAATATATATCAATAACTAGGAGTTTCATTAAATGTCGAGAAAAGCAAAATTGTTTATTAAGCGCTGTGTTTGAAAAAAATATTGTAGATGGCCTCTTTTTTATCTTCAAATAGTGTTTTATGCAACTGCTGTGAAATTGACACATGTGTGTTATTTTGCCAGCTGGAACAATTGTGTTTTTATTGATTAAACAAACGAATAAGTTATATCTAATTTGCTTTCGGTATATAGTAAAACACCAAAATTTCCTATAACCAATGTTTTGAAAGACAAAGTTGGTATTTTCTGGAGATAAAAAATAGAGAGAATTGGAGATCAATTTATTTGATTGTAAAGTGAAAATTAATTTTAGTTATTACTTCACATTAATTCAACATTTAAAAAATTTTTACACATATTTTGAATATGACAAAAATACATTAAATTTGATTGTACATCTGGGAAATTTTGAAAATTATTACATTTTTGACCATATTTACCTTTGTAAATAAGAAGATAACTTCAAAATCAATCAATTGAATTAGTTGTATCATTTAGTGGTGTTCATATAGGAAAATGTTTAATATTTTGATATGGGAACAATGGAAACCATGACGTTTAGCCATATGAAAATCTCCAATAACATTATGAGCGACTTCACAACAGTCTTTACGCTCAAATTGACGACGTCACAATATGTTTTGTGCACAAAAACGTCAGAAATTCTGAATAAATAGCTGTCGTTACCGTGTACACTATAGGTCCGCTCAGATCATGAAATGTTATATTAGAATCGAAATAATTCATGTTCGCCGATTTACATATGGGCGTCCATTATTTTCGTTTATTTTACCCCTTGCTCCGCTACGCTACGCTCTGGGTAAAATATTGACGAAAATAATGGCCACCCATATGTAAATCTCAAACAAACCACCGGCGCCCATGAATTATTTCTTAAATGAATTTTCATAATGTGAAATAAAGTGAATTGTTACAAAGTGATCTAAACATTTTAACAAGAGAGAGAGAGAGAGAGAGAGAGAGAGAGAGAGAGAGTTCTGCGGATGTCATTACGACAACTTATGTGTAAATAAATTCAAACAATTGGGTGACCAGAAGTTTCTAGTTGTATAAAATCTTGCAGAAAGCAAACTGATAACAGTGGCCTAAATAAAAAGCTTAAACCAGGAGAGAGAATGATTTGCTAAAGAAAATGATGACCAGAACATTTCATTGTAAAAATATTCATTCGGTCCTCACTTCAGAAATTTTATAACACAAAACACCTGTGTCAGGTTGTGATAACTTTCCATTAAGACAAACATACAAAAGATACTGTGCCAAAAAATACTGTGTTTAAGTATGCGTAAAGTGTCAAATCAAATGGCTCTAGAACAAAACGTGTATGGCATAAAAGTTCAATTTGTCGCAAAAATACTCTGGTCCACAGATAAGTTACTACAATTAACTTCTTATCTATTTTCTTTCTTTTTTTTAATACGGACATAAATGTGAAAGACTACTTCGTTTTTACTTATAATGCAAGAGGAAGTTTTAAATAATTTTGAATTGTCAGAATAATTATCACCTTTTAAACAGCCTTTAAGTAATTGTAATATGGACGCATTTTTTAATATTAAAGGGGCATATGTGACCAGCATCTGTGGAAAATCCCAAAAGGAAATCTTTCTTATGAGCTAAAAACATGAAAGGTACACCATTTATCTAAATTGTTGGTAAACAAGGAAGTTCGAACGGTAATATGAAGCAAATTAAATTTACCGTCATTTCATGATTAAAAAATATATATTAAAATTAATCTACTATTGCTGTCAATTCAGACTGTTTTTGGATTTTGAATCTATATATGAAAAGTAAGAATAAATATTGTGTTAATTGCTATAAAACTGACAATATTGGATATTATCTAAATCTCTTAATTCAATACGAGACGTAAATGGTGATAGCTACTAATCATTACTAATATTAGCCTCAACACAATCTTAAGATAACCATCAACTCATTCATATTTGTCATGGGAAAAATTGACCAGAGAAAGAATTTAATACGGTGAATTGGTGAATATGAATGATAATGCTTTCTAGTAGTAAATTAAAATCAAAGACAGAGAGTCTTGGGTGTTGCTAATAAAGAGAAAAGAAAACAATGCAAAATGCATCAAATTTAAGGTTAGTGACAAGTAAAGAATAAACAAGATACATAAAATGTCATTCATGCCACAGTATAAACTTGTCATAAAAGTTTATGGTCAATTAAATACAGATTTTCAAGATATCTTTAATTCTTCAATGGAATCACAGTGAATGGAATATATCATTCATTACTGATTTATTTTGTAAATTTTAAACATAAATTGTTGCAAATGATTGACACAGTATGAAATAAAATCTAGGATTCCATCAACATTTAATTTCTCCATTTAAAAAGCCAAACTCTCATTAGTTAATAATTTCCACTGACAATTTCACATTAGACAATGGGTTCACCTACACAATGTTACAGGGATCAAATCTAAAGAATCATCCATTTTGAATTAAATAAACACAGTAAATATTAAGAATATCTTCTTTGTTTACATGCTAATATATATATCGAGGATGTTTTACCTCCAGTGATGCATATGTTTGATAAGAAATCAGAGGTCAATCTATAATTAAGTATTTGGAATGTTATCTATATCAACAACAATCTGGAATCCGTATCAATATCAACGACCACCGGATATAGCGACTAATCAAGCGAGGAAAAAAATCAAAACAAGTGTTACCAAGCTAAGAAAATTTTACTTTTTCACCTATAATAACAGCTAAATATATGATGATTGGTAACACCTTCTTTTCTTTTGTAATATTGTGACACGTACATATATATATTTTGTTCATCGCGTGTCAAATAAATGAAAAATCTTTACAAACTCGTCAACAAATCACCGGACAACTTGTTTACCCCACCCAACTTATTGCATTTTCTCGTTTGTTTCTCAGTCTATTTATGTATAAATCAGTATGAAGATCCTATGTTATGTCAGAAATATGAGTTTTAATTTGAAACTCATAACTTTGTGTAGTTTTTTCACAGTGATTGAAAACAAACACTATACAGTGTACGGCGAATTGCAAGTGCGGTGTACGTGCACGGCGAATTGATCCAAATGAAAAGAGAGAATAAGCAGATTTTGTTTTATAAATATATACAAAACCCTGTATTGATCACCAGGACTACAGTATGCTTGAAAATCTATGTTAAACAAAAGGGTATCGTTTCAATTTTTTCCAATAGAACTCGATGTTGAACAATATTTCAAGATTGCATACTTGCCGGTAACTTAAGGTGATCATCTAAGGACTATAGTGACATATGAGTTCTTAATTGCCATGTAGTTTCAGAGATCTTTGAATGTCTTTCTAATAAATATGTTTCACTGTATAACTATGTTCCTCATCCGGCAGTCTTTTTAGCTCACCTGGCCAAAGGCCATGTGAGCTTTTGCCATCACTCGGCGTCCGTCGTCCGTCGTCCGTCAACTTTTATTCAAAAATCTTCTCCTCTGAAACTACTGGGCCAATACTAACCAAACTTGGCCTGAATCATCACCACTTTCAAGTTTGTGATTTTTATGTCCGTAGACCAAACAACATGGCCGCTGTTACTAAAAATAGAACATAGGGGTAAATTGCTGTTTTTTGCAAATTACTCGAAAACCATTACAGATATCAAAAATCTGACATGTATTAAAAATGATCAGCATGATGAGATCTACCCACTGTGCAATTTTGAAGAAAATCTGGAAACCCATCTCGGAGTTATAGACCTTTTTCCGTAAAATTTTCAAAATTTTAGCATTTTTAATTTTTTATTTCAAAAAGTGTAACAAATAGAGGTCAAGTGTAAATTGCAAAAATGTTCAGCATATCAAGATCTACCCACCCTGAAATTTTGAGGAGAATCCATAAACCCTTGTAGGAGTTATTGCCCTTTTTTCACCGAATTTTTTTAAATTTTCGTATTTCTCGTCTGTTATTTCCAAAACTATAGAAGATGAAGGTTAAGTGTAAATTGATAAAATGTTTGCCATGTTGTGGCGACTTCAAAACTGGTGTTGAAAATTGTTCATTGACTGCCATTTTCAAAATGGCCGCCAAAAAAGGCGGAAAGATTCAACATTGTCCGATTTCAATGAAATTAGGTTTCCAAATAGATATTGATATTGCGACTTCAAAACTTGTGTTGAAAATTGTTCGTTGACCGCCATTTTAAAATGACCGCCACAAAAGGCGGGAAAATTCAACATTGTCCGATTTTAATGAAATTTGGTTTCCAAATAGGTTTTGATGTTGCATCTTCAAAACTGATGTTGAAAATTGTTCGTTGACCACCATTTTCAAAATGGCCACCAAAAAAGGCGGGAAAATTCAACATTGTCCGATTTCAATAAAATTTGGTTTCCAAAGAGGTATTGATGTTGCGACTTCAAAACTGATGTTAAGAATTGTTCGTTGACCGCCATTTTCAAAATGACCACTAAAAAAGGCGGGAAAATTCAATATTGTCTGATTTCAATGAAATTTGGATTCTAAATAGGTATTGATGTATTGATGTCGCAACTTTAAAACCAATGTTAAAAATTATTTGTTGACTGCCATTTTCAAAATGACCACCAAAACAGGCGGGAAATTTCAACATTGTCCTATTTCAATGATTTTTTTGTCCAAATAAATATTGATGTTACGACTTCAAAACTGATGTTGAAAATTGTTGGATGACCGCCATTTACAAAATGACGTCTCGATTTCAAAACTGGTGTCAAAAGTGGTCCTTAGCAAGAACGTTTTTTGTCAAAAAAGCCCAACAAAGAAATGTAGTAAAACAGGATCAGACTTTAAATACTGTTCAAGATATTGGTGGTGTTCGAGGTACTTAAGTTTGAGACTGAAGATCAACTGTATAACTTACATTGTTACCATGATTGTGGCATCTGAAAGCCAGGTGAGCGATACAGGCTCCTGAGAGCCTCTAGTTTATATTGTGCACACACATATGAACAATCAACGAACAAGGTGACCAACTTGAAAGACTAATCTGACCAAGTTCGGTTCTAATTGGCCCTTCTGGCAGGGATAATGTTGAATATGCCCATTTTATTTTATTTCATTTTTTGGGTGGATATCTAATAAAGGTAAATTCTGACAAAGATGGAATCTAAATTGCCAAGTATTATTCTAGAGAAGTTTCTTGTCTCTGTGGAGGGTCACTTCGAAAAATGTTAGCTGACTGCAGGCAGCATAGGACTGTTTGGGAAATGCAATTCAGAGGATCTCTTAAACAAAATAATTATTGGAACCAAACTTGTTCACAGCAGTCCATGGATGTTAAATTGGGTAAATCATGTTCATATTTCATCCGAAAAAGCATCAAGTGGGAAACATCATTTGACATAGGACCCTATCGCCTGACAGATTATTTTAATATCCAGGTGACCGATATGTTAAGGTACTGTAGAGCCCTTTTCTAGCTTTATACTCAGTCGTTCCCTATCTCCTGAGAATAGATGGTGCTTATTTTTCTGGAAATCATGCCTAAGTTTCCGAGGTCCATTGTCCCTATTTTCTTTCCTGTTTTTTTTCAGATTTTTCCCTTTTGCGGTATATAGCTTTAATTTGGTATTCGTTGCCGATGTATCTGTAAGGAACCAATATACTAAAACGGAACACAGTTTAAGCCTCTTGGTTAGATATCTTACAACAGTAAAAACAAAATATTTTAGGAATTTTTCAGGCTTTAAGTGGTTCTTTCAGTAGTGTTGTCGCTTACTTCTATCTTCTTGAAGTATTTTTGTTTATGAAACTCCAAAGTACTGGTACATGGTGGTGACATCGAGTTTCTTTCCGACATTCACCGAATATTGTTTTTGATTTCAAAGCAAATAAATTTATTCAGACGGTAATACCACAAAACCTTTCGTTTATTGTCCAGTGAAAGCATATTTATATGTCCTTATTGTGCTACTGGATAATAACACGGGATCCACAGCTCTCTGAAAGCTCGGAACATGTATGTGGAGCCTGGAGACCAATGAGTGGAACCCGGAGTCATATTGCTGGAGCCTGGAAACCTTGTTTTGGAGCCCGGAGCCATATTTCATGATTCTGGAACCCTTGTTTTGAAGCCCGGGGACTCACGTTAAAAATGGAGCACGGAGAGCCGTGGTATTCCCTAAATTTTCAGGGAATCATCATTTTCAGTAATAAAGATGTGAAGTTTTATGCTCAGACGATTGATTGATTGATTGAATATTGTTTAACGTCTAATCAGCAATATTTCAGCTATATCAAGACAAGAACAAGTTTGTTAATAAATAATCACTTTGGGGTATGGAAAGGGCCATGGGACGGGAAATTCTGACTGCCACTGGAAAAGTAGGGTGAAATCGTCAAGGGCGGGGAATTTAGCCTTGTAGCCGATCACCTACGGACCACCCCAAAAAGAGCTTGCTACAAGGGTTCTTTAAAGTGCACGAAGCGTGGCATTTCTTCCAACACGTGGACCTGAGTTTACATACCATCCGAAAGATGGGTTGTGTATTTATTAATCCCGTACAACCACGGAATGGGTCCTATTTCTATATCCCGGGACCCTCGGGGTTATGCTCAGACGAGGAAAAGTTGGTGATATTGTTTAACCACTGCCCAAATATGGGGATACATGTACATTGTTGGTACACTCAACTCAACATGCAGTTCCATGGTACATCCCTTAAACCCTCAGTGTTAAAGAAGAAGCATGTACTATTGATTTGAATTGGTTTTGCCATTAGTAAGAAAATGACGTTTAGAAATCAGCCAAACAAGAGATCCTTCACAACCTCATTTTTAGCTCACCTGACCCGAAGGGTCAGTGTGAGCTATTGCCATCACTTGGAGTCCGTCGTCCGTCGTCCGTCCGTCCGTCCGTCCGTTAAACTTTTCACATATTCATCTTCTCATTTGAAACTACTGAAGCAAATTCAACCAAACTTTACAGTAATGATGTATGGAAGGTCCTTCACAAAGATTGCTCATTTCGTTTCGATCCGACGAAAAACATGGCCGCAAGCACGGAACATGGTTTAACATAGGACCCTATGGGGAAATCACATTTTCATCTACTCCTTTGAAACCACTGAAGCAAATTCAACCAAACTTTACAGGAATGATGTATGGAGGGTCCTTTACAAAGATTGCTCATTTCGTTCCGAACCGATAAAAAACATGGCCGCCAGTATTGAACTTAGGCTTAACATTGGACCCTATGGGAAAAATCACATTTTCATCTTCTGCTCTGAAAAGGCTAAAGCAATTTGAACCTAACTTTACAGGAATGATGTACTAAAGGTACTTAACATAGATTGCTGATTTCGTTCCGATCAGATGAAAAACATGGAGGTCAGCACGGAACATGGTTTAACATAGTAGCCTATGGGAAAATCACATTTTCATCTTCTGCTCTGAAATAACAGAAGCAAATTCAATAAAACTTTACAGGAATGATGTATGGACGATCCTTTACAAAGATTGCTCATTTCCTTCCAATCCGATAAAAACATGGCCGCCAGCGCGGAACTTAAGTTTAACATTGGACCCTACGGGAAAAATCATATTTTCATCTTCTGCTCTGTAACGGCTGAAGCCAACTGAACCAAACTTTACAGGAATGATGACCTAAAGGTCCTTAACAAAGATTACTCATTTCATTTTGTTCCGACGAAAACATGGCGACCAGCAAGGAACATGGTTTAACATAGGACCCTATGGGATAATCACATTTTCATCTTCTTCTCGGAAATAACTGAAGTAAATTCAACCAAACTTTACAGGAATTATGAATGGAAGGTCTTTTACAAGAATTGCTCATTTCATTCTGATCCAATAAAAAACATAGCCGCCAGTATTGAACTTCGGCTTAACATTGGACCCTATGGGAAACATCACATTTTCATCTTTTCCTTTGAAACTGCAGACGCAAATCCAACCAAACTTTACGGGAAGAATGAATAGAAGGTCCTTAACAAAGATTGCTCATTTCGTTACAATCCGTTAGAAAACATGGCTGCCAGACCGGAACATAGTTTATCATTGGACCCTATGGGAAATTCACATTTTCATCTACTCTTCTGAAACCACTCAAGCAAATTCAACCTTACTTTACAGGAATGATGACTGAAGGTACTTACAAAAAATTGCACATATCATTTCAATCTGACAAAAAACATTGCCTCAAGTGCAGAACATAGTTTAACATTGGAGCCCAGTATTAGAAACCATCCTTTTACTTCATCTTCTCTCAAAACAATTAAAGCAAATTATACTCAATGTATAGAAGGTCCTTTGCAAAAATTTCAATAGGATCAGACAAAACACACGGGTGCTAATTGAGAACATACCTAAACACCCTACCCCACTGGTAAAAAACATGATCATTTTTGGTCATGCATGGCATAGAAGCGTTTTGTCAGGTGAGCGATACAGGCTCAGTCTCTGAGCCTCTAATTATTTAGTCTTATAATCTGTCAATAGCAATTGCTGTTGAGTTTCTACCTGACAGTATTGCGCGCCTTAAAAACCGGTTTAAACCACAATTTCTTTTGAATTGCATGTACTAAGTCAGGACCATTGCGGTGAACAACAATTTCCCCGATGGTTTTCTGTGTCCTTTGTCTTTTTGCCTCTTGGACTTTGGCTCTTGACAATTCTGTTCGGTAATTTTGTTATTACCCCCAATTTGCGCAACATACATACATTTGATATGTATCTTTGTACATGTTAATTTTGTGCATTTTTTTACCCGGACTTGTCTAAGGCACTGACCATTTGATTTTCAGGGGGGGGGGGGGGGGGTGCAGGTATTTTTTAGAATAAAAATTCTGGCCCCGATTTTTGCCCCCAAAAAATTCTCTGACCAGCACCTGGGTTGGACAAAATAATCTTGCTCTGACTTTGTCCTTTACAGAAAAAGCTTGGCTCAACAAAATGTCCTACGATAGTCACGGGGCCTAATCTGCTCGAAAAATATTTTAGGTGATTCCCGAGATAAGTAATTTAATTGTGGGTGATTACCAAAAATATGTAAACAAACCCGCTTCAGAAATGACCAGATGAGAATCTTTCAACTATACTAGTGTTCATATTGCATTATTTACAAAGTGATTATGCTCATTCTATGGCAAATGTAATAGCGATTTTCTCTGTATAAGTTTTATTTCAAAATCATTTGTAATTTTTGTGTGAAACGTGCACAAAAGTGCAGATCGTAAGCAAATATTTAAGCAGTCAGTCTTGTTTATGAAATAAAAAACCTTATTTCAGTGTCTTATGAAAGTTTTTTCGCTTTATTTTAGAAGCTCTAAATGATGTCTAAGAACTGCAACTATGAAAACAGGTTTAAATTTGGTATTTAAGCAAATATTACAATGTAAGCAGATTTTTGTGGGTGATCGCCAGGAGTAAGTAAGTTTCTGATGGTGAATACCAAAACTCAAGAAAATCAAATTAATCAAATTCATGGGAAAAAAATGTCAAAATTTAATACTAGATTTCACCGGGGTTTGCCAGGTTGAACATTGCAACATAACTAACATCATATGACAACCATCAAACATCTGGA
>MJUU01001138.1:0-10124 GCA_002080025.1 Modiolus philippinarum
ATTAGAACATGAAAAAACCTTACATTTGTCTTCATTTTATATCTATCAAATATTGACAAATGTCATGAATGTCTGCCATGTTCTAATGGGCAATAGAGCCTATTGCTATAATCTATTTATTAAATTAAACATGTTTGAAATGGGCCTAATGCAAAAATTTAACAAAGTCGTTCAACCATAAAATGGAGGTCAAAGTCAACAAATTGTTCAAAAATTAGGAAGTTCTCACAAATATGAGTAATAATTTCATGAAACATCATAATGATATGTTTTGAAGTTGTTAAAACTAGTATGTAAAACACACAATTTACCAAAAGTCATGCAAGGGTAAAATGTAGGTCAAAGACACTTAATTGGCCTTGATTTGGATAGTACTCATCAAGTTGATTTATTTTGATGCAACAACATTGGGATAGCATGCCTACTTGATGAGAAACTGACTTTAATGCAAAATTTAACAAAAGTCACTCAAGCGTAAAATATAGGTCAAAGCCACCTAATTATCAATGATTTGGGTAGTACTCATCAAGGCCATCATTTTGATGAAACATCATTCTGGTATAATGTGTAGTTGTTGAGAAATGGACTTAAATGCAAAATTTAGTATAAGTCACTCAAGCGTAAAATAAAGGTCAAAGCCAACTAATTGTCAATATTTTTGGTAGTACTCATCAAGGTAATTAATTTGATGAAACATCACATTGGTACAATGTGTAGTTGTTGAGAAATGGACTTAACCGCAAATTTTAACAAAAGTCACTCAAGCATAAAATATAGGTCAAAGCCACCTACCTGTCAATGTTTTGGGTAGTACTTATCAAGGCAATTAATTTGATGAAACATCATATTGTTATAATGTGTAGTTGTTGAGAAATGGACTTTAAACGCAAAATTTAACAAAAGTTACTCAGGTGTAAAATATAGGTCAAAGCCACCTAACTGTCAATGTTTTGGGTAGTACTCATAAAGGCAATTAATTTGATGAAACATCATATTGTTATAATGCGTAGTTGTTGAGAAATGGACTTTAATGCAAAATTTAACCAAAGTCACTCAAGCGTAAAATATAGGTTAAAGCCACCTAACTGTCAATGTATTGGGTAGTATACATCAAGGCAACTAATTTGATGAAACATCATGTTATAATGCGTAGTAGTTGAGAAATGGACTTTAACGCAAAATTAAACCAAAGTCACTCAAGCGTAAAATGTAGGTCACGGATCCCTAATTGTTGGTGAATCTGTTAGTACTAATCAAGGTGCATGTACTGATGTAATATTATCAAAATGCCGCAAGAGGTTGCCAATATATGGACCTAAACGCAAAACTTAACATCGGGACGTACGGACAAGGGTAAATCTATATGCCCCTTCCACTTCGTGGCGGGGCATAAAAAAAGTTTTTTTGTAGGAGAGTGAAAAAAATTGAAGTCACAGGAAATGAGAATCTTGATACTGGCACTGTCATTGCCATGTTACAATAAACACAAGTTTATAATTTGAGCCAGGATTGGAAAGAAGGGGGCAAGATAGGATATTTGGGCAGACAACATTTATAGAAGATGTTGTCATGTATCCTACCCTGAAAGAGCTTTGGATTATAGCTGAATTTTCTTTCCCGTTTTGCCTTTGAAGGTTGTTGTTAGTTGTTCGACTGTATGAAGTTGGTTTCTCTCTTCAGTTTTGGTTTTTTCCCTGTAGGTTTCACAAGAGTAACAAATTTTACTAGTGAAAATATTATTGAGCACCACATATTTAAGTTCGGAATGAAGTGAACTATTCACAGTATACGTTTGTTAAACTTCAGTATAAATGTGTAGCATCGTATTTGTATTGGAATGAAATATTTAAAAAAAAATTCCTACTTTTGTGGATAAAATTTTTCTTTACATTCAATAAACTTTGGTGAGTTCCATTCCGAAAAATTGCCAACCTACTGACCTTATTTTTGAATTCCTTGTAAAATGACACAGACATATTTTTTAATTTGGCTTTATGCTTGATATTTTTTTTAATGTTTTAAAAGAGTGGTCAGACATTTAATATTCAATTCAATTTTTGCCGTATGAAAGAATAACGGACAAATGGCACAGAAGTTTGTTGTATATATACATGTAATAGGATTGGAAACCTTGGTAGTATAATGGTTAATACACCTATTTTTAATAGGAGATCAGGGTTCGAATCCCTGCTAAGGTTAATCCTGTTTAGTGTGCAGCAATACTAAGTATTCTAATGTAGCCATGAATATGACTACATTTTGTTTGTATGATGCTGTTGTGTTGGATCTGATAACAGATCAACTGTTATCTTGTTTTATATTTATAATAGTTTTATTTTATCAGAATTTAAGATTGTTTAGCAGTACGTGATTGACCAGAAGATGGATATCCTTCAGTACTGTCATACTGAACTAGTATTTTTAATTTTTTTATATTATGCTAATTTCATAGGAAATTCAGCTACCTCTTAATAGGCGCACTCCCCAAGTTGTTTGTTGATTAGTTCTTGGTTCAACTCTTGCGTTGGCTAATTGATCAATATAATTTTTGTCTGGCATTTGCTTAAACCTTGGTTTTCTGGTTGAAGACGCTTGTACAGGATTAGCAGGTTCTGCTATAATGCCTGGAGGCTCTGGTACAGGATTAGTTTGTTCTGCTTCAGGGTTACATGGCTCTAAGTTCATATTTGATAGTTCGTCATCTGATTGGGAGCTCTCATGGAATTGAAAAATGGTCTGATTTGTGAGTTGAGAAAAGGCTGAACTGACATTTATATCACAGATCTCATGTCTAAAAACCCTCTTTGTGTGTCCTGTTGACATTGACTGAATTACATATTGCAGGACTGACTGTGGCTGTGTGTAGTAGTCAACAATTTTGTACAACTCTCCTCTATAGTCGACTTTGAGACCAATTTGAAGCGGTATTGTTCTCACATACGCCATTTTGGTGTGATGTAAACAAGCAGACGATACAACAACGTGCTTTTCAAAGGGAGTGTGAAATGCTGAATGGAACAGCCGTTACCAATTAAGTAGGTCAATTCCGTGTATTCAACCGATGTGTGTACATTTCATTTGTGATAAAAACAATATGATCTAGAGGGATTCATGAATTAAAAATGATGATTTAAATAATAATAATGAGTGAATGAAATGTAAAACTGTACATTACAAATGTCCTGTTGTAAATATATCTACGCATGTGCTAAAAAATATTGTTGGAATTAGTAGATAGCTTTGTTTCCAAAGCGGAAGAAGGACGTCATATTAGAATAACCTATAAATAACTAAATACCGAACTTGCTGCAAATTTGATGAACAGTTGAAAGTCTGTAAATTCAGTTGTTTTACAAAGACTATCATTGCATTGGTACTTTGATCCTCATACTGTCGTGCTACACCAATTAACCATGATAACGAAAACCGATATATCTGAAATCTTTCGATATCCAAATTTAACAAAATTTTGTTGAAAACTAACGAGTATCTCTCTCTTGCATAGTTCGTTCCTTAGCTGGTTTTGGCTTAACATTTTATTTGTATTATGTTATTTATATAATTGTTAACCATAAAGAAGACATCGCTTACCCATTCGGACATCACCTGACCATATTCATATTTCCAAATAACTAAATACCGAAGTTACTGTGAATTTTGATTCTGCATATGCGCATTTCGACAACTTATGTCTCTTCAGTGCAGATAAAATCTAAACATGTGGAAGACCATAATGTCAAAGATGTTTAAAATCTGATAGAGAACAATTACCAAATATGATCTAAATAGGAAACCAATATCAGCTAAGGACAGAGCTTTGCATGAGGGAGATACTCCTTAGTTTCAACAAAATTTACAAAAATTAGATAGTGTATGGTTTTAAATAGAATCGGCTTTCGGGTCAGCACCGAAGTACTGACTACTGGGCTGGTGAATACCCTCGGGGACTAACAGTCCACCAGCAGTGGCATCGACCCAGTGGTAACAAATAACTAAATACCGAAGTTACTGTGAATTTTGATTCTGCATATGCGCATTTCGACAAAACGGTGAATTCGCAGTACTAGTGCTTTATATTTTTGAAGCACCTGATGTTTCCCCTTGTATCAATACGGAGTGCAGTGCTGGTGCTTTTGTAAAGTTTACTAGTGTTGCTTTGTGTTATCCTTCTGTTGTATTTACTAGTTTCATCTTTTTGAATTGTTAATATTTTCTTCTCTGTCAAAAGTCAATATAAAACAAGGGATTAAGAGAAATTTGTTCAACAGCACACAAAAATACAGATTTTCGTTTGCGCATTTTATTTCACATGCTGCTTTTTTCTCGCTTTTAAAATGCCAGTTTTTTCCTCATTTTATTTATTAAGTATTCCTTCTTTATCTTTCGATTGTCGAGCGTACATAAACATATTTTTATGAATGCGGCAAATTTGGGGTTATCATCATACAGCGTCCATAAACTTTTTTTCGTACACCAAACACGATCTTATTTCACGTACAATGTACATGAGAATTTCGATATTTCTTCCGTCAAACAGAACCTATAATTTTTTTTTATTTTGTATACACCGTACAATGACCCACTCCTTTTAAACCCTCATTTATCATATAGAGAATTTGAGTACTAGGTGGCATTTACACCATTTCGCATAATATCGATATCTCTATTGTTGCATATTTTCAATAAATTCGTTTCAATTTGAGTACTAGATGGCAAATCGCATACAATCGATATGCGAACTGTTGCATAAAATCAGTAATTTATACTAAATTTGAATACAAGATGGCATTTTCACCATATCGCATACTATCGATATCCCTATTGTTGCATGTTTATAGTAAATTTGTATTTAATTTGAATACTAGAAGGCATTTACACCATATCGCTTACTATTGATTTCCCTATTGTTGCATGTTTCAAGGAAATTTGTACCAATTTGACTACTAGATGGCATTTACACCATATTGCATACTATCTATATCCTTGTTGTTGCATATTTTCAGTAAATTTGTACAAAATTTGAGTACTAGATGCAATTACACCATATCACATACTATCGATATCCTTATTGTTGCATATTTTCAGTACATTTGTACCAAACTTGAGTACTAGATAACATTTACATCTTATCGCATACTGTCGATAACCCTATTGCTGCATGTTTTCAGTAAATGTCTACCAAATTTGAGTACTACATGGCATTTACACCATATGGTAGCTCTATTTAATAACTGACGATGTAATAATGATTTATGATTTGTTAGCAACAAATCGTGTGCACTCATTTTAGTTTCAGATGTATAGTAGGTTCAGAAGTGTCAGAATTAGCACCCCTTCCCCTGAAAATTAAGGGAAAAGTATGAAATTATCAGGCTCTAAGTGATAAAAAAATAGTTTTATCGGAATTCTAGTGTGTATTTCACTTAAACTGACATGCAGAAGATCATTTAAGTAGATTTAAACTTTTTAAGAGGTCTCTTTTTCACTCATCTGCTCGAAATTGTATGCAAAATGGGAGTTTTCCGTTTTTCAGAATTTCTGCTGCTTTGACTTTGTGATGCAAATACTTCATGAAATTGATTTATAACTTGACCATGTTGAATACATATCTTTTCATTATATCTAATGACTAAATACCGAAGTTACTGTGAATTTTCTAAGCCATTAGAAAATATGCTTTTAATAATTCTAGACTAACTACAGTCTCATAAATTACAAACATATTACCCCTTATCACAAATATTCAGCTCAATTTATTTCATTTTTATTCAGCTTGAAAAGGCTAAACATTGTAAGGTCCAATAGCATATCATTTCAAACACCAAAATACACAGAGACTCCCATTTATCAGAAATAAGATAATGTGCGTGGTTTATGAGCAGTTATACAACAGTTCAACTTTTAATTTTGTAAAATTCCGAAATGTTAAAAATTCTCATTTTAACGAAAATCGCCCAAAATATACAATTTCCCCCCTTATTGTGGCATTAAGATTGCATGTTGCGATATTTGAAATGCATTTTTTTATTTATAAGAAAGTAAAACATGTAAAGAATATTTTGTTCATAAATATGTACAGACAGGCATATTTTTGGGATTTTTAAGCATCATTTCTTGGGGTAGGGGTAAAACTTCGGTGGTTACATGTAGAATCACATGGAACACTCCTTGTTCTTCTAAACATCGTTTTTAAGAGAACTTATATATAGCTTAGAACATTGAATTGGCATATCTGCAGATAAATCCTCCAGATTTGCCACATATAACAAAAATGAATTTGAAAACATAAGTTGTCGAAATGCGCATATGCAGAAAGTAAATTCACAGTAACTTCGGTATTTAGTTATTTGGACAAATCTGAAAAAATGAAAATTCCCATTTTTCTTAACATTGAGTTCAAGCTGACAAGTGGAGCTTAAAATGACAAGTCTTGATAGAAATTATGCAACATTGTTATATGCCATGCAGATTTTGCGTGTTTTGGTTATTTTTAAGCGAATATAGTAAAAAAAAGGAAGAATGTGTCCATGGGACACGGATGCCCCGCCTCCTTGCAATCGAAACCCTTAAATTATTAAAGGCATAACTATGTACAATATATATATCAAATAATTATAAAAAAGAATCTTTCTCCTGTGATAAATAGGCACTGAAACTGGTTTGGTTTTGATATAATGTGTAGTTCCAACAAATAATCTGAGAAAATACTAATCTATTTTTAGCAACTGTGACCTTGACCTTGGGGGTATCAACGGTAAAATCTGTGGGATTATGTCTATTATGATAAGTAAAACGTTGTCCTATGAGATTTTAAAGTCTATGAAAACTGCAATTTCCGGTTCCGGTTTTTGCCGTGTTAACTTCCGGCATGAGAATTGCAAGTTCCAAATTGCAAAATGTGCGGGAAATCTTTGTTTATTCAAACTGCGATGTGACCTCTCACATTATTTTGCGAAACATTACATTTTCTTAATCACAAAAGCATTATTGGTTTTAATTTTCTTTCAGATTAAATCATGTATGTAAATGATTGTACTCTAGCAAAACCAAAATTACATCGCGTTTGTCAGTGGTGATTTCATCATTAAAGTAAAAATGCATAAAGGTCATTTATAGGCTTATAGAACTTTTGTATTTCTATAGATACTTTATCAATATGGGTTTGTTTGAAACATCCTTCATTTTGAGTCTTTTGATTCAGCCTGGGACTATTTATCATATGATCATATTAGGGATCGACCATTTAACCTGAAAAGGGGGGGGGGTTATAGGTTATTCCTGTACAAATTTTTTTTTCACGTGTAACAAAATATTTTTTTTCAAAGTTAACATTACAGCTATCTGTGGTCTGGATGGGTCTCAAAATGTCATTCTGACCCTATGCTTACAGATTTCATGGCTGTGAAAACAGTTGCGATTAATAATTATGATCATTTATATAATTCACAGTAACTTCGGTATTTAGTTATTTATAGCTATCTGTTGTCAGGTTTGGTCTTAAATTGTCATTCTGACCCAATGCTTACAGATTTCATGGCTGTGAAAACAGTTGCAATTAATAATTATGATCATTTATAGCTATCTGTGGTCAGGTTGGGTCTTAAAATATCATTCAGACCCTATGCTTGCAGATTTCATGGCTGTGAAAACAGTTGCGATTAATAATTATGATCATTTACAGCTATCTGTGGTCAGTTTGGGTTTTAAAAATACCATTTTTACCCTTTGCTTGCAGATTTCATGGCTGTGAAAATAGTTGCAATTAATAGTTATCATCATTTATGGCTATATATGGTCATTTTGGAACATAAAATATCATTTTGACCTTATGCTTGTGAATTTCATGACTGTGAAAAGAGTTGCGATTAATAATTATGATCATTTATGGTTATATATGGTCATTTTGGAACATAAAATATCATTCTGACCCTATGCTTGTATATTTGATGGCTGTGAAAAGAGTTGCGATTAATAATTATGATCATTTATGGCTATTATATGGTCATTTTGGGACATAAAATATCATTCTGACCTTATGCTTGTGAATTTCATGGCTGTGAAAATAGTTGCGATTAATAATTATGATCATCTATGGCTATATATGGTCATTTTGGGACATAAAATATCAATCTGACCCTATGCTTGTATATTTCATGGCTGGGAAAATAGTTGTGATTAATAATTATGATCATTTATGGCTATATGTGGTCAGGTCGGGTCTTAAAATATCATTCTGACCCTATGCTTACAGATTTCATGGATGTGAAAATAGTTGCGATTAATAATTATAATCATTTATGGCTATCTGTGGTCAGGTTTGTTCATTAAATATCATTCTGACCCTATGCTTGCAGATTCCATGGCTGTGAAAATAGTTGCAATCAGTATTAATGATCATTTATGGCCATCTGTGGTTAGATTGGGTCATAAAATTGTCATTTTTACCTTAATACTTTATGCCTACAGATTTATGTTGACCATTTAGGTTCTCTGTTGGTTGGTTAGTAATAATTCCCTTATCTATTCCTAAAAACAGTAACAATCATAGAAGTTACAGGATTTCAAGGAAAATTCATTTAATATTGATTTGAATTATTTGAATTATAGAAATAATCATTATTTTACCGGCACATAAAAACTACAAACAATTTGTTGAATTGAACAGATTATTTTCCACAAAGGGTAAGCCCCTGACCCTCCCCCCCCCCTAGTAAGAATGCATAAATGTTGCCCTGTTGGTGTGTTTCTGCCTACTGGTTGCTAACAAGTGCATAGATTTTGCACCTATTTAAAAAATAAAGTTTGTCTAAATATTGAAAATCAATTTACTACAAAACTCAATTGATTTCCACCATCCCCGTCAACCTCTGATTAGAGTATCTCGTCAACTTATAATTATTGGTTTGTCATTTTAAGCATTTTAACAGCTGAATAAATCATTTGGTTCCTATAATCATATACCAACGTTAAATTCTATATAAAAATCGTATTTTTAAATATTTCCGTCGTACGGCTTATACTTTAAAATCTCATAGACTTTAAAATTTCATAAACATGTCAATCCCCGTATGAAATCTGCAAGTATATGACAAAAACCGGAAACGGAACTTGCAGTTTTCATAGACTTTAAAATCTGATACGACAACATGACCAAGTTTAGTTTTGATGCGATGTAGTATACTCAAGTTATCGTCCGGAAACCAATTTTATTGAAATTTTAGGCTTTTTTTTAGCAAACATGACCTTGACCATGGGGATACCAACCCAGAAATCGATAGGGTTCTTTCTTTGGTGATAAGCAAGCATGTGATCAAGTTTGGTTTTGATCCTATGTTGTATACTCAAGTTATCATCCGGAAACCAAAATTTTAATGAAATTTTAGTCTATTTTTAGCAACTGTGACCTTGACCTTGGGGATACCAACCCGGAAATCGATAACGTTCTGCTTCCGGTGATAAGTAAGCATGTGTGTGACCAAAACTGGTTTTGATCCGATGTAGAATACTCAAGTTATCATCCGGAAACCAAAATTTTATTGAAAATTTAGTCTATTTTTAGCAACTGTTACCTTGACCTTGGGGGTACTAACCCGGAAATCGATATGGTTCTGTCTTGGGTGATAAGCAAGCATGTGACCAAGTTTGGTTTGGATCCAAAGCAGGATACTCAAGTTATCATCCGGAAACCAAAAAGATGGACGTACGGACGGACGAACGGATCAGGGAAAACCTTAATGCCCCCGACCCCCTAGCGGCGGGGGCATAAAAAATTGACTATTCTAGGGAAAATTTGTTGGGGTAGGGGTAAGATTTTCGGTATTTAAAGTCACATGAAACACTCCTTGTTTTTCTAAACAATGTTTTAAGACAACTTATATTTTGCTCAGAACAATTAAATGGCATTTCTGCAGATTAATCCTCCAGATTTGACATATATAACGATTTAACAAAGAACTTTGGACAAATCTGAAATGTTGAAAATTCCCATTTTTCATCAGTTTGATACAAATATTGAGTTTAAAACAACCAATGGCTGCTAAAATACCGAATCATAATGTAAATCATGCAACATTGTCATATATAATACACTTTTTGCGTGTTCTGGTTATTTTTATGCGAACATA
>MJUU01001138.1:10459-33039 GCA_002080025.1 Modiolus philippinarum
TATGGAACGTATCGGGCATAGAAATTGTTAAGATTTGGGTTCTTTGTGAAGCTCATACAGTAAGCAATCATTTAATACGTCGTTTTCATAACTGGAAAGCAAGCGGTCAAAATTTGATGCACCTAAAAGAAAAATTTTTAAACAAAAAACGAAATTATCCAAACTTTCGGTAGGTGGGTCTAAAAATGGGCCCTTTTCGACAAGTGCGTGCAGGTTATGCTCGTGTTAATAAGTTTAATTTTGAAGAGGGTATGTACACATGTAAGCGGACTTGAAAAAATGGGTGGGGTTGGGAAGTGGGGGGGTGCAGGGGGTTTATTCCGGCCTTGCACTACCTTAAACAAAAAGTATTTTTAAAGCATTTATTACCAGATTTAAAGTTAATTGACTGTTGTAGATGACCGTTTCTACAATTTATATTTCTTAACTGAAGATAAACTCAAAACATTTAAAAGAGAAATCAAAGCCTTCGAAACAACTGATTAGAACAAATGACCTAAAGGATAACACAAAAAATACAAAACCACTTACTTTGCAAGACGAGATTACTACGTCGTCATTGTTTAATTTTGTGGTTGTCAAGGGGTCCCGTGCTTGTGAAGTTTTACTGACTTATAAAATGCAATCCAGAAATGATCAGAAGAACGTAACCAACCAAATCCGGTGATTTTCATTCGAAGCAGAATGAATGTAATTATCTATTTTTAATTCAATTTCAGTAATACAATTGAAAAAAGAAGGGAAACGGGGAATGTGTCAAAGAGACAATGACCTAAATGGGAGCAACAACAACTCAAAGCCACCATAAGATCTTCAATGAACGGTGAGAAAACCCGAAACCCAACGGTAGGTCGGAGTCGGCCCCTGAATAAAGAGTAATCAAGTTCAGCGAAATAAACATCATCCTAGACTCCTATAGACATAAAGTAAACTAACTAGAAAAAAGACAAGGCACACACAAAGGCTTGATAAATATCCTGACTTAGGACAGGCGCAAACCTGCTGCGGCGGGGTTAAACTAGTTTTATTGGGCCCAAACCTTCCCCTACAGCCAATGTGATAAATCAAAAAACAATCGTAACAACAGTAAACTTCAGTTGGCAACAGGACTGAGTCAATTGTGAAAAACGGAACTGAAAGAACTAAATATGCGGACATAAACATGAAATCACAAGAGACTACTAGCAGTTAACTGACATGCCAGCTATATATATATAAGCATATTTGAAATTGTTGTAAAGAACTATGTAAAGTATTGAGTAAATACGCAAAAAAATAATGAAGTAATTAAGGGAAAAACAAAACAAACATCGAGGTTGAAAAACACCTTGAAATATGAAAGATCCAGATAATGGACACAACAGGAAAAAAAATAAAACATAAAAAAATAATATGGAGAATAGAGCACACACATTATGAGTCGGCAGGTACATTGTATCATCAAGCACTGAAGATGAGTACGCATGGTCTACTCGAGCTCAACGTGTCCATAATTTATTGTAATAACGAAATTACAGAAACATAAAGTTACACTTGTATATTAGTATCAAAGTATCTATGTAATTAGTGTTATTTGTTCTCTATCAGTTTTAAACATCTTTGAGGTAATGGTCTTTGAAGTTAGATTTTATCTGCACTGAAGAGACATATGTTGTCGAAATGTCTATATGCAGAAACTAAATTAACAGTAACTTCAATATTTTGTTGTGTGTAAAAAAAATGCTGTATAGCAAGGACGTATATTTAGAAGGATAAGAAACTAGTACACAATCCATGTTACAATTTAAAATTTATAGCGAGGCGTTTGGTGTGCATTTACTTTTGAGCTAGCTACTTAAAAAATTGTTTATGGATTTTAATAAAATTATACTCTCCTGAAAGGTAAGTGAGAACCGAACCGTCAATCAAAATAACGAACAATCCATGGACAATGGCAACATCGGACACACTAGGAAACAAGGACACCACTTAAGTACGGGACAAAAAAGAAAAATGAAGACACACACACAGATGAACAACACGGACCCAATAAAAAACATGGGTGAGATCAGGTGCACAGGTAGAGTAAGCATCTCCTGCTTCTTATAAGACACCCGCCGTGTTGAACATATCAAATCCGGTAGTAAAGTCAAATCCGATAGAGGAAAAACAAACTTTATGGTGGCTTTGGGTTGTTGTTGCTCCCCTTTGGGTCGTTGTCTCTTTGACACATTCCCCGTCTCCCTTCTTTTTTTCTATTTAGTTGCAGGAGGAAAGATCTGTTGTCATCTGGGAAACAGATATCCCATACCGATCCACAAGATCGTGATGTCGACCGTAAAACTTCTGTAGTGATGACTTTAAGTTTTTGGTAATGTGCCCTTGCTTAAGTAGTCTATTTGTAAGCAACTGAGCTCTGAAACTGAAAGCTAGATGATTTTTACATCCGTAGAGTAAATTTTGTAACATTACAGCAAGTAGTTTCTTCAATACACGTGATTGAAATTTATAAGTAAAACATTTTCATGGATTTTTTTTTCCACTTCCGGTTTTCATCGGTAAAAATGCACAACGATTTGGAACAATAGGCTTTAAAAGTAATGCACAGAATTTCACAAATTTAATATTTTCCTAAAGTATAACATTTATTGCTCTCGCAGTTCAATTTTTGTGACGATCATTATTATATTTCCGTTGTTTTAAGGCTTTAAAGAGAGGGTCCCAAAGTGACAAAATCTCACGTCTCGCGATATATATCCAAATTATCACGAGATGATTATCCTTCTAAATATACGTCCTTGTGTATAGCTACAGATTTCAAACACGTCCTAATAAGGCCCTTTCTATAACTAATATAGCATTGTTATTATGTTCATTGTGTCTGACGCATATGAACTATCAGAACATTCAACAGGCATAATCACAAAGGATAGTCTACCAAAGTTGACAGCAAACAAGTATAAAATGTTTTCAAATTAGGACTTTCTTTAGGATCATGAATGCTTGAAATGTTTATTAACAAAACATATAAAAACATAATAATACAATAAGAGAGATCCTACTTAATTTTTTGTTTTATGTAGGAATACAATCACGAGATCAACATTTTTTTTACTTCCATTTCAGAAGAATGTTAATAAAAGATATTCTCGTTTGATAAGTGCGATCTTTCAGATACAATTTGTTCTGTTAAATACTCAGCTCTCCTTCAAATAATCTTAGTCTTGCAGTTCCAAATTAGAAACTTTTGGCGGATTTATCAAAATTAAGACAATGTGGGAAAACCTTTTCCAAACTTGAACTTTTATGATTTGTGTTAAATGTTTCTTATATTATCTTAGCAGAATCTTATGATCGAAAATCAAGGGAAAACACGACTGTGGTGTATTTTAATACGGCAATCAAAGTATTTTGCTACAGTTTTAAAATGCCAATTTCCGACAAACATTTGTGACAGCGATGGTAAGAACACTATGCAAGTTAACTTTGTGGGTTTTTTTTGACGATCATAAACTGGTGCTACGGGCCGTCTAGGACACCTGTGATGTATGAGGGAAGTTAATTTTTGAAGGTCTCTTTTTTACTTCAAGATGAAGAGGAACCATAAAAGCGTTGTTCTATTGCTTGATTGTACTGTATATTTGAAAAGACTTTCTCTTATGTGCATTTACTTCAAGAGCTTTCTACCTTTTCTACCCTCGAAAGAAATGAACACATTTTTTTGTATTAAAGACTTTAGCTCTTTGATAAAAAGCTCTTGCTTCGGTATTCATTTTGAAACTGATAAGTGATACACACATATTTATTTGTCTTTCAAAAATACCATAACCTTGTAAAAGCATGGAGTAAAAATGCAGAAAAATACATATTAAACCATAAAATCTAAGATCAAAAAGACATTGGAAAATAGATACAACAGAAGACAACAATGTATAACAAGGAAGCTAAAGGGAACGTAAATGCAACAAAAAATAGGGAACAAGCAGTCCGAGAACATAATAACCAAATTCGCAATCTGCTTCTCATGATCTGTTAGAGCAAGAATGATATGCTGCACGTGTGCGTATTTCACAGTTATATACGAGTATCAAAGTATCATGTTAAAGGGTATTTGTAAACTATGCTGGATAGCTTTAGATTTTACCTTTCTGTGGACAAAATAACCTTTGTTATGTGCTGTACGTTGTGTATGACGCAGGTGCACAATGAGGAGATTATTATCACAAAGGATAGTTTCTAGCAAAGTGTATACATAAAAGAGATCAAAGCAGTTCAAACAAATAATCCAAGGACATTGGCAACATCGGAAAAAGTAAAGAAACAGAGATACAACATGAGTACAGCACAGGAAAAAAATGAAGACACACACACTTACACACAAAGACTAACAACACGGACCAAATAAAAACCATGGCCGAGGTCAGGTGCACCGGTAGAGTAAGCATTTCCTGCTTTTAGAAGACACCCCTGTGTTGAACATATCAAATCAGGTAGTAAGGTCGAATCCGGTAGAGATAACAATAATTAAGATTTTTAAGGGAAAAATCTGTTGTCATTTAGAGAACATATATCTCATAGCGGTCCGCAAGATGGTGATGAAGAACGTAAAAATTCTGGAGGGATATTACACAAGAAAAGCCGAATTTGCATTCTGTAGATGACCATTTCGGTGAAGGAAAAAAAACAAATCAATTCATTGGTTTGAATTTAAGAATAAAAGTTAGCTGGAAGAGAAAATAAACAACCTTAAGAGTTTTAAGGGAAAAATTAGGGAAGGTCAATGCTTTGCACGATAGATACATCCTTAGTTTATTTTTTTTATATTATTTTAGCGTTAATACTGATTTTTCTAGTGATCGGTTTTTGGATCATTACGGTGCAGTACCGTAGTATATACATGTAAAGGATTGATTCGTGATAACCTCGAAGACTGAAAAGGCATCGCCCCAGTAGAAATAACCAAATTAATGCCATACTGGTTTTTTATATGTTGTTATGGTCTTCTTTTAACAATGAAGGGATATGGAGGAAATACAACTGAATGAAAGTTTCTACAAATACATGGTTAAACCAAGCAATGGAACAACGCTTTTATTGCTGTTCGTCATCTTGAAGTCAACATGAGGCCTTCAACAATGAGCTCTACTCATGCTTCATAGTAAGTTCAAGACCACCCCTAGCACCGGTTTGAGCAGAATTCATTGCTAATTGTCGAGCAACGCTACATCCATGCCTTTACCGTTTGATGGATGTGGGATCGTCAACGAACATGAATTTAACTGGCAAAGAGTTTATCCATTGCCTGACAAATAACTAAATACCGAAGTTACTGTGAATTAATTGGATATCTACAAATACCCAACATTTTTTCATTTGATTACTATAACATGTACAGTAATATTCTAGCTTCTCCCTTTTACGGAGTGTATGTTTAGCAGTAAATTCGTTACGCGAGAAGCTTACACAAAATATAACCAAGGCTTAAAACATTCTGTTCCATACAATCATTCAAAAGTTTTTAAATAGATATCAGTCCCCTGGGGGGAATTTTAAAGAATACATAAATACCTACGTTGAATGATAAACGATAAATTTCGCTATGCTGTACACGTGTTTCAAGGAATAAACTCTTACAGGCACATTTAAATCAAACAATATTGAAAACCATAATCAAAAAGCAGTTACATGTACTAAAAGAAGTACTCATCACCAAAATATCAAAATAGGGGGCCAAATGTAGTACCAAGGACATCTACCGAGTGCAATACACGGAAGGATGCATGAGTAATTAAAGGGATGAGAATTTTGACAAAAACTGTAATTTTTTGTAAAGGGCCAGGTATTATTTTCATGTCAGACAAGTCTGACTAATGGGCTCATGAATACCCTCGGGGACCTACGGTCCACAAGCAGTGGCATTGGCCCAATTGTTTCAAAATATATAAATACCATAATTTAATACATAAATACCATAACTTGATCCGAACTCTAATTCAAGATTCTTTTTACTTAGTAATGAGATGATCATTTCTTTAAATGTCTAGTGCCTTTCAATAACATTTGCTGTCCGAGTAGCTACCGGACACAACCGCTATTGAAGTAGAGGTATGGCGCGCCATAAAACCGGTTTGCCCCAGATTCTTTTGAAGTGCCTGTTCCAAGTCTTGACCAATGCGTTCGACAATTTTTCCGGTGGTTTCCACTTGATTTGTCTTTTTGTTTTTGTTTTTTTTTGTCGGGTATATATATTACAACTTGTTATCAGAAAAATTCCATATAAAATTTTGTTAGTCACAATTTTTATTCAAGCTACTATCAATCAAATCAATATGTATTCTGTTTTATGTATATTGATCATGACTCCGGATGTTTTTCGGCCATTGTAGGTGCATGTTTTCTGTTATCTTTTTTATTCTATTTTTTCTATAGCACTGCTTCCTAAAATAAACATAGATCACTGTGACAAACCCCTTTCTCCAGTGCAATATATTATGGTATGTTTCCATAGTTTGTTAAAACACTGGAAATAGAACAGTGATATACCATGATCCAATGGATAAATGATGGGCCAAATCCGAAAAAAATGATCAAAAGCTTTCTCAATAAAAGATAAACTTTAAATGTTGTTTTTCAGGTCTATCAGTAATAATAATATAGGAGTGTGTTTTGTCCCTATTTGTAATCAAATGAAATGCAAGTTAAAATATTCCCATATATATCGACCCTATAAACTTACTTTTGTGGTGGCCAAATTATATATTAATAGGAAAAGGGCCGCGCTTGTATGCATTTTACAGAATTATTCAGTACTCGGCATGGCGATTTATACAGTTGCGTTATGATAAAATAGACCGTTGATTAAAAAGCTGAAACACAAAAAAAGTTGAAAAAAAAACTCAGACCCCAAAATGTTTGCGAATATTGCATAACTTTCAAAGGAGAAGATCAAAAGGATGGTTTTCTCATACTAGGCGGGGTTCCAATTTTAAAACTATGTTCTGCACTGGCTGCGATGGTTTTTATCAGATCGGAATAAAATGAGCAATCTTCGTAAAGTACCTTCCATACATCAGTCCTGTAAAGTTTGGTTGAATTTGCTTCAGTCATTTCA
Source organism: Modiolus philippinarum (assembly GCA_002080025.1). Taxonomy (NCBI): domain Eukaryota; kingdom Metazoa; phylum Mollusca; class Bivalvia; order Mytilida; family Modiolidae; genus Modiolus; species Modiolus philippinarum. The sequence goes on from MJUU01001138.1 coordinate 17,550, forward strand.
GGGGAGAAGATGAAAATGTGATTTTCCCCTAAGGTCTAATGTTAAAATACGTTCCATGATGGCTGCCATGTTTTTTGTCGGTCGGAAGGAAATGAGCAATCTTTGTTAAGGATCTTTACTACATCATTCCTTTAAAGTTTGGTTGAATTTGCTTCAGCCATTTACGAGCAGAAGATGAAAAGGTGAAAATGTGATTCTTCCCATAGGGTCCAATGTTTAACCTAAGTTCTGTACTGGCGGCCATGTTTTTTTTATCGGATCTGAGAGAATGAGCAATCTTTGTTAAGGACCTATAGCACATCATTCCTGTAAAGATTGGTTGAATTTGCTGCAGCCGTTTCAGAGGAGAAGATGAAAATGGGATTTTCCAATAGGGTCCAATTTTAAATCATTTTCCGTGCTGGCAGCCATGTTTAAGTACATCATTCCTGTAAAGTTTGGTTGAATTTGCTTCAGCCGTATCAGAGCAGAAGATAAAATGTGTTTTTCCCCATATTGTCCAATGTTAAACCTAGGCTCACGCTGGCGGCCATGTTTTTATCGGATCGGAAAGAAATGAGCAAAATTCGTAAAGTACCTTCTATACATCATTCCTGGAAAGTTTGGTTGAATTTGCTTAAGTAGTTAGAGGAGAAGATAAAAATTTGATTTTCCCATAAGTCCAATGTTAAACTGTTATACTGTTAAACTGGCGGTCATGTTTTTTGTCGGATCAGAACAAAATATGCAATCTTTGTAAAGGACCTAAAGGACCTCCAATGTATCATTCCTGTAAAGTCCGGTTGAACTTGCTTCAGTGGTTTCAGAGCAGAAGATGAAAATGTGATTTTTCCCATAGGGTCCAATGTTAAACCTAAGTTATGCGCTGGCGGCCATTTTTTTTTGTCCGATCGGAGCGAAATGAGCAATCTTTGTAAAGGACCTTCCATATATTATTCATGTAAATTTTTGTTGAATTTGCTTGAGTGGTTTCAGAGGAGAAGATGAAAATGTGAAAAGTTTAACGGACGGGCGACGGATGCCAAGTGATGGCAATAGCTCACACTGACCCACTGCTGGTGGATTGTTAGTCCCCGAGGATATTCACCTGCCCAGTAGTCAGTACTTCGGTGCTGACCCGAAAGCCGATTGTTTTTCGGAAACTTACAATATCTACATTTTTGTAAATTTTGTTGAAAACTAAGGAGTATCTCCCTCGTGCAAAGCTCTGTCCTTAGCTGGTTTTGGCAGTACATTTAGATCATATTTGGTTTTTTGTTCTCTATCAGTTTTTATACATCTTTGAGCTTATGGTCTTCCAAACGTTTAGATTTTATCTGCACTAAAGAGACATAAGTTGTCAAAATGCGCATATGCAGAAAGTAAATTCATATTAACTTCGGTATTTAGTTATTTACTGACCCTATGGGTCAGGTGAGCTAAAAAACAGAGACACAATATTGGTAATGCGCAGAAAAGAAAAACGAAGACACACACACACACAAAGATGAACAACATGGACCCAATGCAAAATTGGCTGATATCACGTGCAACGATCGATTAAGCATCTACTGCTTTTTATCCGCTGTGTCAAACCCTATAGAAGAAACGACGATTAAGTTTTAAAGGGAAGGATCTGTTGTCATCTGGGAATCAAATAGAGGTCCACAAAATGGTGATGTCGACCGTGAAATTCTGGAGGGATGGAAGTTATATATAAACAATGAAAGGTAAATGCACATTAGAGAAAGTCACTACAAATAAATGTATTAACAAGCAAAGGAAGAAAGGTTTGTTATTGTTCTTCTTCTCGAGGTTACGATGAAGCCTTCAACAATGATCTTTGGTCGTGCCTCATAGTAAGTTTAAACCATTCCCTAGCACCGGTTTGAGTTGAATTCTTTGCTAGATGTCGAGCAACGTTTCATCCATGTCTTTTATGGTCATGGATTGGGGATCTCAAACAAACCTTAATTAAACTAACAAAGTGGTCTCACAACTACTGGAATCCGTTTTCCGACAAAAACATCAATGTGTCAAGCTAGTGGACGACGACTACAACATATAGACAAACACAGGGCACTCATCAAGTCAATTGGAAGCCAATTCAGCATGATTATAAAATAGGTAGATGTTGGCACTTTAAAGAGGTGGTCAGAATAACCTTTGGAAGTTACAAAATAATAAATACAAAAAATTGCACGAATATTACTATATTCATATAAAAAATTGTCCGATCTCCTTCAGATTTAATCAAATCAATTTAATGTCTATAACATTCTTAGTTTCAGTACACTAAGATTTACCCATTGTGCAGAAAACTCAAATGACCAAAAAAAAAGATTTTTGTCCCATGTTCGTTGAGTTTTTAGAATATTTATATATTTTCACTTATACTTCAAAACTTGTTAGAGAAAGATGTTAAGTTTGAATTGCAAAAAAAAAATACATCATTCATCAAATATGAAAATAGTTGTACATAAGCAAATGAATTCTTTAATTTCAATCAGAAACTTCTAATGGAACTTTCGCTGTATGTTTAACTTTGTTGAAACTTGGCTAAAAATTTGGCAGGGGTGATAATCTAGCTGCATGAATTCAAAACATTCCATGTCACTTTCCAAAAAAAACTTTTGGCAAGGGTTCCCCTCTAAAACTCGTTTTTGAACATTGCTGAAATCAGAAAAGTATGTAGCAGAATACCTTTTTTCTAAAAATTTAAGGTCTCTAGTTTGGTTTCCATAACAACCAAAAGCTCGGCTATCCATTATAGCTCATTTAAGACCTCCATTCAAAAAAATATTTGGCAGAGGTTTCCCTTATAATCCAGGTAATACAATATGCTGAAATAAAATCATTAAATGTCCCTCTTTCAAAAAAAAAAAAAAAAAAAAAATGGCAGGGGTTCCCCTTATAATCTAGTTAATATACATATTTCTGAAATTGTGAAGAAGCAGAATTGTTTTCAAAGATCTAGTGTTCTGGATCGGTCTCGATGGCAAGTGAAAGCTCCTCTATCCACTACATCCAATTTCAGACCACCATTCAAAAAAAAATTGGGCAGTGGTACATTTTATAATGAAGGTAATGCATAACGCTGAAATCAAAACATTCAGAATCTCCCTTCCATTTTGATCTAGTTTATACATATTTCTGACATTATGAAGAAAAATTTGTAGCAGAATACTTTTTTTCAAAGATTAAGTGTTCTGTTTGGTTTCCGTGGCAACTGAAAGCTTTCCTCTTCATTACAACCAATTTCAGACTACAGTTAAAAAAGCAATTTGAGCAGGGGTTCCCCTTATAATAAAGGTAACACATATTGCTGAAACAAAACATTCAAAATCCCTCTTTCAATAAAAAAAAATTGGCAGGGGTTCCCCTTATGATCAAGTTTATACATATTTCCGAAATTGTGAAGAAAAATTTGTAGCAGAATACTTTTTTCCAAAGATTCAGTGTTCTGGTTTAGTTTTCATGGCAACTGAAAGTTCCACCTTGACTTTTGTCGCACAAACCTCAAAATCGATAGGGTTCATCCTCTTATCATAAGTCATATATGCCAAATTTCATTTCGATGTCACATGTGGTTCTTAAGTTATCATGCAGAAACCAAAAGTTGATGCCCGGACGCCCAGACACCATTCATCAATTTCTAAGCAGAGTTCGACTTCGGCGCAACTCGGCTAAAAATGCCGGCTTATCAAGGATACCAATTTAAACTTTTGTCCGGCAGATTCAAATCTAATTCAAAATGGTCGCCACTACAGATTTTAGTGTAATTGACCCATGTAAAAAACTCTTTACTGAAAACATCAAGTTCATAAATTAACTAGACATTCTCTTATGATGCACGCTTTAACAGGAATTTCATTGGTCGAGCGCCAAGTAATAACGCATCACACGTGATGCACTTTTACTTTTTGTTATGTTTCTATTGGACCACTGTGAAATCTTGTTGGCCGTGATTAAGTTACTTAGCAACGGTGTTGTCATTTGAAGCAATAACAGCAGTTCGGCACTAAAAATTCACTGCATCTATTTGTGAAAATCATAAGCAAAATGGCTGCAACCTGAAATCTAACATTGAATTGTTACTAAAATATTGCTCTGATTCTTCCATTTTTAGAAGTAATTATATAAATTTGGCTTAATCAGAATTAATCAGAATTCCAAAACAGCAAACATGGGTGCACAACTGGTAATTATTGGAATACCTGTTGTCTGTTGAAATATTAACTCAACAAACTTAACAAATATATTGTAGATTAAAAAGTCCAGCAGGTAGTTAATTTCATCCTCAGTATATTTGTTGTTTAAAATTATGCCAGTTTAAAATTGCCAATCATTCTTGCGCATATGACACAAAATGGAATTCACAATAGGAATGTTGCCGAAACAATTTTGAATGTCTTATAACGCTTAAATTCGATGAAATATGACATTTCTTTTGTGAATCCAAACAGAATATTGTACCATTTCTACAAACTTCTGTTCCATTAAAGATAATTTGTAAAGAAATAACAGGGAAAAAATAAGTTTTTCGATATTTATTTTAAAAAATGGTAACCCCAATTGTTTTCATGGAAATCGAAGCACAATATAATAGGTAAGAATTAACCGAAATTTTAGAAAATTCTATCTGATGTTACTAATAATTTTTTTTTCTCATTTTGCCTATTATTTCAACCAAAAAAGCTTATTTTTACAACACATATTTCATTTTTATATGGCCGGTGACCCTATCTTTTTATTTTTTGCATGCTCTAATAACAAAGAATAAATCAGGAAAATATAAAAAAAAAATTCTATCTGACAGATTTTACACTCCGCACCACCTTAATAACGTTACTTAATAAATATAATTTGTCATAATCTAAGACAAGATATTCATTCTAAATTTTTAATGAAAAAGCATTGTCAAATAAATAAATGAAATCTGTCTTTGAGTTGTCAGTTGAGGATAGAGCACCAAGTTAAAAAAAAAATCAAAATTTTGGTAAGGAGGCAGAACTTTTGTAATGACTTTTCGTCGTTTGAAGAAGATCTATTCATTTTTAAGCATACCAATCTGATTGACACCATTACGAGAAAAGACCTCTTCTTAAGATTTTTGGAGTCCTTTTTAACAGTAGATATTAAGTATGTAGAAATTCTAGAAAAGGGCTCTGTACAACATCGAGAGCAACCTTCTGTTTATTTTTCTTTGTATGGACGTTTATGTAGTTACGGTATCCTTTGTAAGATAGAGAGGAAGATTTTTATATTTGTCAATATGATTGGTTCGAAATGAAAGTCGTTTTTCACTCACATCCAGCGAAAAAAAAAAAACAGCTCCAACTTCATAATGAAAGGATTAACTGTACGATCTAATCATTCACATGGTAGTATCTATCTAATTCATATTGCAGTAGTCTTAAAATGTTTAGTTTTTCAGATAGACAGTTTGTTCATTTTTTTAATTTATTTATTCAGTTTTGATATTCCGCTCCTTAAACCTTAAATAACACAAAGAGTTAATGAATGAACTTTTTTTCAAATAAAAATTTCGCACTTCAAAAATAATATTGGTGATTTCTCAATTTTAAATAAACTTGGAATGGACACTTATTGCCAGATTTGTTTTGTTTTTAGTTCATTTTATCCATTTTAATCAACATGTATACATTTTACGTGATTACTAGATTATGATTCAAGAATGTAAAAACAAAGAAAAAGTGTTGAACTCATTATGTTTATTACTATATTTAAAATGTAGTAACAAATTATGAAAAAATCATGAAAATCGTTTATGCAAAATATGAAACTTAACAAGTACTAGTACAGGAGAACTCCGCAAACTACCTGTTAAACACATAATCAAAGCCATAAACATTCAAGAAACGATGTGTGAAACATTGTCTTCAAAAGATGATAATGAAACATCTGTAAAAGGTGTCATTTTTGTTACTATGGAGCAGATATCATCTCCAAGGCGACAATACATCATGTTTATTAGAACAGAAATATACAAAGACTGTCATTTTTGGTGTTTTCCTTCCAATAGCTAAAATGGAAAATTGTGAATATAAATTTCCGGAAACTGAGCTGTACCACAAGATGATGTTTATATTTTTTGGAACAGTTTTTGCAATTGTTTGTATCACCTTGAATTCATATGTTCTTCATGTAATCAGAACACACACCAGCCTTCAGACATATGCCAATGGATTTGTCGCCAGTCTCTGTATAGCTGACATCGTCTCAATAATTTCAGTTGCAGGCTTGACTTTGACACAGATGATCCAGGTTCCATTTCTACAACTAATGATGGAAAGACTATACCATTGGTCGTACGACGTCTGTATATTAATGGTACTGGCTATTGCAGTGGATAGATATGCATGCTTGAGGTATTCACTGAATTATTCCTCCAGAATGACGGGCAAATGGGTAGTTATTGCCGTTTTAGTGTGCTGGATCTACTCTGCAGTGATAACGGTACTCCCGTTTGTACCTTCGTTTTTCAGGAACATATGTGATGTTGTCAACGGTATTAACTTTAACTTTTTTTTATATGTACTACCTGTTTTGATACTGTACCTTCCATGTCTGGTTGGAATTTGCCTAATTTATGCCAAGATATACAAGATCGCAAAAAGCCATTCTCAACATATCACTGAAGTAGATAGATCAGTTTCTTACAATTATCCTGACCATGTTGTCCAGAGAAGTAGAAAATATGTAAAAACTTTGTCACAAATATTATCTGGGATATTCTTGCTGACACTGCCTACTAAAGTAGCTTGCATTTTCTTGGAGAATGAAAATGTCCGACTCTATTTTATACTATTTGCGTCGCTCAATTGCGTGGTAAACCCAATCATTTATGCTTATGCCAGATCAGAATTCAAAGATGCCCTCAAGCCACCAACACAAGTTCGGAACTCGGCTGAATCAAGACGCGGGGAGAGGATAGGAGAAGAAATCTTCAAAATATTTGGCAATGACATGACAAGTCCACCTTCTCCTGTGAATCAGGATGTCGAGAGTATAAACGAAAAAGATGGCAATGGTGACATTGAAACTGATGTAGCGAATGACAACTTATCAATGAGAGGCTTCTACAGAAGACAAAACTCACATTCGTCTAAAGTATCTGTGAAACTAAACGATAACAAGACAGAAATGGAACTTACCATTGAAGATATTGAAGGTAATGGTTCATGTTCAAACCTTCAGCTGAGCGTAGAACGATTTGGACGAAGTGCCAGCAAAGTTACGTTAACGAGCCGATACAGTGTACCATCTATGTGTTCCAATACTGAAAACGTTGACAATTCTGTTCATGTGTAGTGGAGACTTCTAAATCAGAAAAAAAAATCCTACAAAAAGCATCATTTGTAAATATTACAGTAACTTTTGGACACATACAAATGTATTTCATTCATGTTTCTCTTCTGTGCTAAAATTAATCATCAATAATATGTTTTCGTTTTCATTCGCCATTAATCCCTTTACCTTGCTATGTTCTTATTGTATTGACCTTCGCAGACATTGTAATGCTGAATACAGGTATAAGAAGAAATAAAGGATATCGACAAATGGACATGGGAAATTATTTTCTACAATTACACGGTAAGATTTGACTAATTGAACATCGCTTTTATTGTTCTTCTTCCTCTTGATGTCACCATGAGGCATTCAAACCATAATCAAAGACTCACAACCCTTAGTAAGTTGATGACAATTTCTTCAAATTAGAGACCATTATTGTTTTTTTCAGTAATGATTTCTGAAGCTGTTATGTTAGGTCAGTTATTGGGATTCAGGATGATTCAGTTTATGATGGGCATCATATTTCAAAAATTTCAAAGATAGATTTCGCCCTTTTCGAAAAAAATATAAAGCAGTTTGAAACCGAATCGCCAAGACGTCGATTTCAAAACTGAAGTATGACGAGTATATAACGTTACATCTGGTGCAGGTCATTATCACACTTTTGAGGCATAAAAAGAACGATAGATGACAATAATTACCTGCTTGGAGATATTGATCTGAAATCCATCCAAAGACCTGACTAAAGCATTGAGAGATTTTTATTAGCATGTCGTTAAAAGACAAAATAAAAAAAATGAATAATAAGAAGAAAAGAAGAACAAATAAAAAAAAGAAACAAAACATAAAAATATACCCATTATCATCCAATATGAAAAAAAAATTAATTGCATACACATAAAAAAAACAAAAAGCAAACCAAATAAATGTGAAATTAAAAAAATAATGCAAAAAGGGAAAGAAAATAAAAGAACAACGACGAAAACTCACGATAAAAAGGTATATGAATAAATGGCTACCTGTGAAGACGGCAGACTGGGGATGAAGTTGAAAGAATTCAAAACCATTCAAAAATGTTACATAGCGCACCAACAATTTTACGTAAGGTCTTCACTGGTATGGTTGGAATATGGATCGATATCTACCAATGACATCGTTATCCCTATGGAATATTACTAGAATGGTATATATATATATATATCAATCCATTTTCAAAGATATTTATTTTTTGATCTGCTTAGTACTTGTCGTTCACTTTTGTCAGGAGCCGAAATCCAAAGACTATAAAAAGGCAGAACTTAAATTGAACCAAGCAATAGAAAGGTTGATTGCAGGTGTTGTATGTTATAGTAAGCGATTCAATTGTTCCGTTTGGCTTTTTTGGGATTATGGACCTCTAAATTGTTCCTTTATTTTGAGGGGATTTGTTTTCTGGATGTATCCCACGATCATTTTGTCAACAATACTACTATAAATGAAAAAAAATAGACAGAGGCGCTTGTTCTGTTTGAAGGCCTCATGGTGACTTCAAGATGAAGAACAACAATAAAAGCGTTGTTCCTCTGCTTGTTTTTACCGTGTATTTGTAGAGACTTTGTCTCATGTGCATTTACTCCATATCCTTTCATTTACCATAAACAGTAAATAAACTCTTCAAAAATGAAAAAAGCAATAACACATATTTTCAGGACACAATAGAGGATAAGTTGTATTGCACACCAAACAAAGGTCCTGACATTTGAGCAGGGCGCTTACATCGTTCATACTTTGTAGCCTGTAGACCATTTTACTAGCAATGGGGTTGCATTTATTGGTTTCAAACAAGCTTATCTACCAGCAGTTTGCACTGATACAGTAGCAATGATATTGTAACATTTTACCTTTTTAAGGTGGTTCGGTAGTATTCTGCCATTTTGATTCCATGTTTCATGCTTCGACAGGCATTTTTCATGAAAGAAATATACAAAAATTGGACAAATCGTTACAATATTTTGCTTAAAACACAAATAATGAACCTATTTCTTTTAGTCTAGCATTCATTACAGACGAAAAATTCAGAATAACATGTGTACTGTAAAATTCTTTAAAATGAAAATTTAAACAAGGGAGGTAATCACAAAGAAAATCACTACGAAAATTTTGAATTTTGATTTAGTGAAATAATTACATAATAAGGTTCGTAACCCCCATTTTTCTTTCTGTTATAAGAAAGTTCAATACAGAGGCTAGTAATATATAAAAGTAATCAAAATTTTCATGGATGTAACTTGAAAATAAAAAAAATGGCAATATTCCTTAACATTTAAAATAAAAAATCTCATTTTGGGGTAAAAGATCGTGAGCTTATATGGACCGTGGCCCAAATTTTATTTATTTATTTTTACTTTTAATCTTTGAAGTGTTATTCAGCAAACTATTGAAAAACTCTAATGAAATTTGCTTATAAAATTGAACCACCTTAATTACCCCTTAATTTAGAGTTTTGATTATATCCTGCTGTGTGTAAGTCATAAATCAGATTGGCAGTTATCAGTATTTCCTGAACATTTCTATCGTACATATAACTAAAAAGATAAAAGGACTATTTCGAAGAAAATTTACTTCCAGATAGATTTGGTTTATTGATTGTTCAGTTACAGTTTTACCTTTAATTAGCAGTATTTTAGCTATATCAAGAAGAGCAAAAAAGCTAATCGATTCAGACAAATATAATAGATGAAAAAATAATATATGTGGCGATGTAACAGGTGTTTGCACATTCCATTTATAATGCTTATTTTGATAAAAATAAAATTTTATTTAAAAGAAAGGTGTACCTACCTTGTTCACTGATCTATCTTCGGCTGATTTTGACTTTTCAGTAGATATTGTTAGTAATTTGATTTCTACCAGCTTTTATGCATTATTGGTTTTCAAAATGCTTGAAATTTCCTGTACTAAGTTTAAAGTTTCTTCGGATATTAGCTTCTAATTATCACTTGGTAGATGCTACTGCTAGATGACTGTGAGTCCCCGAGGGTAATCACCAAAACTAGTAGTTCGGTACTTGTGCGCGAGTCTAAAAACCGGTTTTTACAATACAAAAAATACCTTAGTTGCATAGAAACAGTAAATTTCGTTTTGCTGTACACGTGTTTCAAGAATTAACCAATCATCCGCAGCATTAGAATCAAATAATATGGGAAGCAATAATCCAAAAGTAGCCCAAAAAGAAGTACACATTACCAAAAATATCCAGTAACAAGTACATCTACCGAGTTCCAAACACGGAATGAAGCCTCGGTATTTTTTTTAGTGGTTAAAATTTGTTTAATTTTTTTGAGTGGTTAGAATTTGGTTTAATTTTAAGAAATACATTGATGTCACTCTTGTTTTTTGAGAGTTCACACTGTTAGTGCTTTAGTTTTTTGTGTTGTATATGTAATGTTTGTGTGTTTTGTGGTCATGTGGTGTCTTTGGTCTTCCGTCTTTTGGTGTTCTTGCTTTTGCCTTGTCTCTGGACTTTGATTTGTGTAATTTTGGGCTTTGTTCCTTCGGTATTCTACTGCCGTTGTTTTACAATTGGGGAATACCTCCCTCGTGCAATGCTCTGTCCTTAATATGATTGTGGCTTTTATTTTAGATCCTATTGGTTGTTTGATCTCTATCAGCTATTATACTTCTTTTGGTATCTGGTCTTTCAAAATTTTTAATTTTTCTGCGTTGAAGAATAATGAGCTATCGAAATTGACATCTGTTGAAAATGCATTTACTGTATTATCGTCTTTTAGTCTTTAATCTGTATATAAATTCTTCAGATGCATCTTAACAAATGATGTATCTCTATCGCAGTTCTAATTCAGTGACATCAACTCTATTGCCATCTACCTACATATATTGTTTTTAACCCTGTACTGTATATCTGTTGCCATTTTTGTGACAAAGTCACAATACCACAAGTTACAGTATTCAGGTCACAATACCACAAGTCTAATTAATGATATCGAAATATATAGTATGACATCAGACGCTTAACACTATATGACAATACAAAGTATTGCTAAATTCTATAGAATCTTCAATGGATATTCTATTGTACGTAGCCTTACAAGCCGTGACCAATCTGGTGCTAATGAGAAAAGGTTAATACAATGCCATTATTTAAATGTTAATTTCTATTCAAGATTTGGTTTCAACAAAATCTGAAAAAAAACAACGCTACTTAATCATTCTATCTTTGGGATCCAAAATAAAGGATAACTAGATGCTGATAAGCACCCGAAATATTAATTAGGGTAGAGTGAAAATAATATAAAGGAATACATTGCAAACTAAAAAGAGAAGACAACAGTCAGTAACATTCCGATTATCAAATTTTCTACCTAAGAGAAAACACGACACTCACTTCAAAGTGGAAAAGGGATAACAGGAAACATCTACAATGGCTTAAAATTACAATTACGTGCTACAATCGGTAAGGAAAAACATATGAAAAATACAAATAAGACAAAAGACAAACGTAAACAACGATAGGAGCTCGGGAGAGTCGGACTTGGTACCTACACTAGCAAAATAAAGCGGAAGGGTTAAACCGGTTAATGGGTACCCAAACCTTCCCTTTATCGTTCGCGTTTTCCTATAGTATAATTAAGATACAGGAAGATATCTAAATCCACGACCATAATCTTGAAAAAAGAAAGACATTATGTAATTTTAAAAGATGGGTCAGGGGCTAATCTGTCGGCTAGCTCAAGGACCCTAATTTCCTGGTAGCACACTGTCGCACTTCGGATGAAAATCAAAATTAAAATTTTCCCAAGGATTTTGGTTCAAATTATCAAATATTTTCTTAGACATCGGCAGTATCAGTGAGAGGCCAGTGTAAAAGTCTTCAGGTGACTAGATCTCAGAGCAATTCAACGGATGGAAACAGAATATCTTTTCGATATCCGCTATTACGTAAAGAATGTAAATTAAGTCCCAGTTTTTATGGATATTTATTCCATTTCTGGCATTTTATTTACAACATTTCCATCACAACGAGGATAAAACTACCCTAATAAGCTGTTTGTGAGTAATGCCATATCAAGTTATCAAATGTTCATATCTATTATAAACCTTCTTTTATGTATTCAACAACTTATGAAATCTGTAACCCTGTTATAAAATTTGGCTGTGATAGTAAGGTTACGTTCATTAATATTGTCAAGAGGAGAACAAATTCCTGCGAATCGTACCAGTTGAGAAATATACAACTCGTATATGAAACTAGAGGAATGTTGCCATCAAGAAAAGGGAAATTAGTAATAGTGAAATAAAAATCATCACTTTTATCATTTATTTTAGTTTTTATCTTGACAGAGTCAATAATGATAGTAAAATGAAGAAAAGGGGATTATTTGGAAATTGCAATCCTTGTGGATAAATGATGTCTACAAAATCTAAAAACTGGGGATTGTCAATAGTAATGATATCGTCATTATACCTGCTATTATCATTTAAAATAGAAACAAGTTTATCACTGTTTTGTATTGTTACGTTTTGAATTTTTTTTTCATGAAATCTTTTTCGAAACAGAAAAAGATCTGCAATTAGAGATTGCATAATTTTTATCTATAGGAATTGTACATATGACCTGTTGATGATTAATAAATAGTGTTGCCAAAACGAACAATGATGTTGTCCAGCAAAAGATTGAGGGCATTAATTATATCATCACATGGCCAGAAAAAATTACTATTTAAGGTAATATTAGAGAAGAATTCTTGCTTTTTGTTAGAACAAATGAATTGCAGACTAGAAAATTTAAAAGACCATTTAATAAGTTGTCCTCATTTAGTCCATGGGCTGGAATAACCCCCCGTGCACCCCCTTCCCAACCCCATCCATTTTTTTAAGTCCGCATACATCCCCCCTTCAAAATAAAACATGTTAACACGAGCATAACCTGCACGCAATTGTGGAACAGGGCCCATTTTTAAACCCACCTAACGAAATTTTTGAAAATTTCGTTTTTCGTTCAAGTTTTTCTTTCAGTTGCTTCAAAATGTTGACTAAATGTTTCCCAGTTATAAAAGCGATGTATCAAATGACTGCTTATTGTATGAGCATTACAAAGAGCCCAAACTTTTGCAATTTCTATGCCCAATACGTTCCATAGCGCCATTAAACGTACCCCTACCCCTATGAAATAGTAAAGAAAAGTTAGATTTTTTCATTGAAATTGCGTAAGTTTGATGGTCTAAAGAACCCGAAGTGCATCTCGATTCCCGATTCTGAAAATTGCTTTTAGTTTTTCAATCTATATTCTTGAATATAAAACATTTTAACATAATGTTAACATATTTTAATGACCAAAGTTTTATTTTCAAATAGACCAAATAAATGGATCTTTGAATATTTCCGATTTTGATTAAGTTTTGTCATTCTTTTGCCCAATATTACTTTTTGGTAAACAAATATCACTTAAAGTATGTATCAACTGAAAGCTTATTATATTTGCTTTAAAACTATTACAAATAATGGCCATTCTTATGTAATATAAACATCATGCATCAAAAAATCTTACCCATACCAACAAATTTACTGTAAAATTGTCAATTTTATGTCTATGTTCGCATAAAAATAACCAGAACACTCAAAATGTTTGTTGTATATGACAATGTTTCATAAATTATACCATGATTTCGTATTTTAACAGCCATTTGTTGACTTAAACTCAATATTTTGCCTGAAATTGATGAAAAATTGGATTTTTCAACATTTCAGACTTGGCCAAAGTTCACTGTTAACCCGTTATATATGGCAAATCTGAATGATATATTTGCAGTTATGCCAATTAATTGTTCTAAGCAATACATGAGTTGTCTTAAAACAGTGTTTAGAATATCAAGGGATGTTTAATGAGACTAGGAATGCAGAGAATCTTACACATACTCCAACAAATTTTCAATAAAATTGTCAATTTTTTTCTATGTTCGCATAAAAATAACCAGAACATGTAAAATGTGTGTTATATATGACAATGTTGCATGCATTACATCATGATCTGGTATATTAACAGCCATTTGTTGACTTAAACTAAATATTTGGTACAAACTGATGGAAAATAGAAATTTTCAACATTTCAGTTTTCTCCAAAGTGCATTGATAAATCGTAATATATGTCAAATCTGGAGGATTCATCTGCAAATATGCCATTTATTTGTTCTAAGCGATACATTAGTTGTCTTAAAACACTGTTTAGAAAAACAAGGACTGTTTAATGTGACTCTAAATACCCCAAAAAATTACCCCTACCCCAACAAATTTTCCCTATAATAGTCAAATTTTTTACTATATTCACATCAAAATAACCAAAACACACAAAATCTGCATTGCATATAATAAATATGCAACAGTGTTGCATAATTTCTATCAAGATTTGTCATTTTAAGTCCAGCTTGTCAGCTTTAACTCAATATTTTGTACAGAATTGATGAAAAATGGGAATTTTCAGCATTACAGTTTTGTCCAAAATTCTCTTTTAAATAGTTCTATGTTGCAAATCTGGAGGATTTATATGCAGATATGCCAATTCATTGTTCTAACCAATATATAAGTTATCTAAAAACAATGCTTAGAAGAACAAGGAGTGTTCAATGTGACTCTAAATACCGAAAATTTTACCCCTACCCTAGGACAATGGTGCTTAAAAATCCCCAGAATATGTATGTCTGTACATTTATATCAACAAAACATACTAATATTTTACTTTCTTTTAAAAAAATGTATTTTATATTTCGAAATATGCAATTTTAACGCCAAAAATATGGGTAAAATTGTATATTTTGGGCGATTTTCGTGAGAAATGGGATTTTTCAGCATTTCGGAATTTTACTAAATTCAAAGTTGAATTGTTGTATAACTGCCAATAAACCCCACACATGATCTTTTTGTGATATATTGGAGTCTCTGTGTATTTTGGTGTTTGAAATGATATGTTATTGGACCTTTATACAATGTTTAAGCTTTTTAAGCTGAATAAAATGAAATAAATTGTGTTGAATAATTGTGGTAAGGGGTTGTATGTTTGTAATTTATGAGACTGAAGTTATTCTAAAATGTTTAAAACATATTTTCTTATGGCTAAGATATAATGAAAGGATATATAATCAACATTTTCAAGTTACATATCAATAACTAAATACCGAAGTTACTGTGAATTTTGATTCTG
>MJUU01001138.1:39113-54531 GCA_002080025.1 Modiolus philippinarum
TTTTTTTTTTTTTTTTTTTTTTTTTTTTTTTTGGTGTTACCACGTATTTGTAGAGGCGTTGTCTTATGTCCATGTACTCCAAATCCTTCATTGATAATAGTTGTCATTTTGGCAGACTTAATAATCAGGGCTTCAAAAATTCCGTCGCATACGGTCATCTAAAAGATCTTGATATTTATTAGTTCCTTGTAAAGAAATTTGAAGTTTCGGTCTGATGTGATTCAAGATTTATTTTTGTACACAGTACTGAGATTAACATTTTTTTCACTGTCTACGACGTAACAATACCATCTACCGAACACTACCGCGATGGTAGGGAAAGTTTGACGCCGTTTCTTTTGAAATGCCTTTACCAAAGCAGGCCCTTTCCGGTTTACAATATTTCCGGTGATGTTGCACCTGCTTTTTCTTTTCAGCTTTTGATATTTTGTTGTATCCCTCATTATGCCCCTTTTAAAAGTCGAATGGGATTTTAGTTAATAATAACATGGATACTTACCTTTTTGAATGAATCGGCAGATTTTTTTTCAATTATTCAACCCGTCAGCGGATTCATTTTCCTATGAGCTCATGACATTTTGGCAAGAGGGATACACAAACGATAGGGAGGTACTGCAATGTTTAAGAGTTATCAAAAGTCTAATTAAACGACTTCCTTCTATCATAAAAATAGCAGTTGTTAAACATTTACGTTCATCACTTTTAATTCTGCATGACTGACCTGTCTCAATTTGATTATAATACTATATAAATAACAAATATGATTTGACAATAGTAAGAAACTTGTTTTATATTGTGAAGAACACAATTATACGGCGCAAAAAAGATTGTCAAACTTGAAATTGGTGAACGAAATTGATTAATCAATTTGTAAAATAAGTTCAACTTCACATGCACAACCTGCGTCGAACAATCACTCTTTAAATCTGGCATTTTAGAACATAATCGTAACTGAACATTCCACGAAATGAATGTTGAACGAGAGATAACTCTAATTCTGTTAATCGAATGTAGTGATAAAAAAAACCATAAAATATCAACCTATAATTTTTCAAGAGAAAGTTTTCATACTTAAAATTTGTTTTCTTTAAGATTTGAGTTGCATTAAAAGCATAACATTCCTTAATACTTCGTTTGCAAGAAAATGACAATTTTTACCTGTACGATCGAAGAAAAGTTTTGTCGTGTATTTTATAGTAATTGGTATGTCGTTGATTTTCGGTATACTGTTTACTTTATTATCATATGTTTAGTAATAAATACAGACGTTTTGAATATATGATACAGTGCATGGAGTTCATTCTGTATTCACACTATGACGTCACACCCTTTATCGCATACCCTTTATCGCATGGCTTACCCTTTATCACACACCCTTTATCGCATGGCTAGCCCTGTATAATACCCTTTTTCAAAAGAAAAGTTTTTTCAATTTGACTTTTTTTTAATGGAGGGGATAAAAAAAAATTGGGGGGTAAAAAAAATTTTTTTTTGGGGGGTAAAAAAATTTTCAGAGAGTACAAACAAAAATTTATTTGGGGATGAAATTATTTGTGAGGATCAGTTAAAAAAATCTAGCAAACCTTTTTTCCTTTACATGGTAGATTTTATTTCAACCACCTCCAGTCCTTTCCGTCCATTTTGCATTTTCTCTTGCCAATTTTTGACAGTATTTTTGGGATTAAGTAGTCCTCTGTTTAAATATATGATAAACTGTATTATACATGGCAAAATCCGTATCACATGCCGTATCATCCTTCGACCAATATCATCCCTCGGGCCATAGGCCCTCGGGCTGATATTGGTAACTCGGGATGATACGGCATGTGATACGGATTTTGCCATGTATTATTCCCTATCTATAGAAACTATTGTAAAAATAATATTTGTATTTATTATATAGATAGCGGTGAATTATCGAGTTTTCTCAGTTAATAATAAAGGATTTCTAGTCACTGGATGACATCTTAATGAAGCGACGTCACAACATCCGTTCAATGTCGTCGTCAAGAAAACAACTGGCGTATTGAAATGAAAAAAAGATATTCCGTATCTAAAATCTCGGTTTTTGAGTAAAAAATCTATATAATAAAAAGCATAACTAATCGACCATCATGAATATCAATAAAAATATCACTCGTGTCGATCAACGCAGTGGATTAAACTCGTCGCGGAACAAAGTTCCGCGACTCGTTTAATCCTTCTGCGTTGTTCGGCACTCGTGACATTTTTATTGATATTCACGAGGGTCAATTAGTTATACTATAATTCTACAGGTAATAGCGCGTGTAAGCCAAATAACTGTTCGGGAAAGTACGCGTAGGCAAAATAACTGTTCGGGAAAGTGCACGTAGGCAAAATAACTAATTTGAATAAGGCGCGCTTTAGCACGTCGAACAAATAACTAGTTATTTCCCTTGTCTTCAAAGACGGCAGTGTAAACGTAGAAAAACATAGATGTCAATCGGTTCGGCTGCAGCACAGACAGGGAAATTCAAGCGATGCCAGATGAAAAAAACATCATAAATCCTAATCATTCGTACAGCGGTATGCTCTTTCTACAGATAAAAGCCCCGGAGTTCGATAGTTACAGTAATGAGGAATTGGCAAATCTCATACGATTTTTTTAGTGGATATCCAGCACAGGAACTTGTTTACGGTCTAGAAAAAAAAACGCATTTGTTAACTATCAATTGCAGATTTCTCCGAGATTCTTCTTAATAGTTAATTAAACTGCTTTCTTCCAGGAAGGGAGCATGTCCCTGAAAGCCAATACTAACGCATGATCCAGTATTAAAATCATTCGTTTTGGTTTTTAGACATTTTTCAAATAATTTAATTATTGATATAATCAAACACCCTTTTTCAGTTTTTAGTTCAGTATAATAATACAGTTATGCCTTTAATTGACTTCAGATAATATCCAAAATCATTTAATCTCGGAAAGGTTATTTTTCCTCGGTCCGTTTTCTTGATTCAATAATTATGGGTATTATCCTCAATTAAAGGCCATAATTGTATATCATTGCTATATTAGTTATACAGGTAACTGATCAAAATATTTGAACAATTTGTACACTTATTTGTACTCTTATTTTATTATCACTGATTATTACAAAAACTAAGTTTGTGATGATTATTTACTACTTACTTATGAAGAGAGAATTATCGCGAAATATTGATTGTCCAAGGAAAAGCGATATGCAATTACACATGAATTGAGTCTTGGTCAAAGGCGAGGGTATTTTGGATGTCCATTTCTCTTATTCAAGGGTAATCTATGACTTGAAAATTCTCTCTTAATAAGTAAGATTGTTTATTTTATTGAAGAAAATATACATTTTTCCTTTACAACAACATTAATTTCAGGTAATGAATTTCCTTTAAATGGAGAGTAATATTCCTTTTCTCCCGCTACCGGAGTTTATGTTTAACAGTTAATTCGTTAAGCGATAATTTGCGCCAATTATTCGGATTTTCTCATTTGATTTGGCACAGTCATCTCTGTGACCGCCTTATCATCAAAGGCTTCAAAACATTCCGTCTCATGCGATCATTAATTTTTTTTTGACAGATATCAATCCCTTGTGGAAAAAATGAAGTTTCGGTCTAGTATTGGGATGAACATTTCTTTTAATTGTCAATTGCTGTTGAGTTACTACCAGACACTACTGCAATAGAAAGATAAAAGAGATTTTATGAGCCATAAAGCCAGTATAAACAACCATTAATTTTGAAATGCCGGTTCCAAGTCACGGTTATTGCGGTTTGAAATTTTTCAGTTGGTTTCGTACCTCCTTTTTCTTTTGCCCTTTCGATTTCGGTTCTTGCCCATATTGTTCGATAATTTTGCTAATACAAACTAAAACAGCATAAAAATAGTTGTTAAAATAAATCATTTTTAATTTAAAAAAAGTATTTTGAATACAATTAAAACCTATGGTCAATATCAGAAAAAAAATAGACCGATCAATATCGGATTTGACATATAAAATAAATACATAAATTAATGAATACAACCTGACCACTTCTACACGAACTGGAAATATTATTTCAACCTGATAATGATAAGAGTACTGATTGACCTTAGGTCTCTGATACTACCATAAAAAGCTTGATGGATGAATCTGCTAATGGACATCAGGTCTCCGATTGCGTCATCATTGAGGTTTAATGGTTAACAAGGCTTACGAACCTCAGGCTTCGAGAGAAAGTATCATCAACGAAGCTTGGTTAATAACAGTATTTGTGGACTTCAAGTCTCGGTTGGTGTTAACTGGGAAATTAATGGTTNTCGCTAAAAATTATTTGAAGTGATTTCTGGTGTTCTTTTTATTTTCGGTTTCCAGACATATCTCCTTATTGGTCGCTAGCTTATTGGTCGCTAGTTATTGGTCGCTAGCTTGAGCTTGGTGATAATGGGTAGGGTTGTGATCTTGTACACCGCGTCAAGAGGCCCCTCTTCTACAAAACATATATTGTGAGTCTTTATACTGCACGAAGAGGGGCGTTTCTCAACTTATTGTTAACAATGGTTTCCGTATATTTCTGTAGACCCAACTGCCCAGCTAGATAGGTTGTTAGCACTATCACCAAGTAATGACGCGCCCTGGCAGACTGGTCCTGAAAACCGATGATACTTGTACCGAAGATCTTCATGGTGTTATTTGTGACACTTTGTGGATAAAGCAGTTTATGGACCTCGGACCACCGAAGAAATCATCAGTGGTTCCTGGTGGAAAACTATGCTTTTAGACCTCCATTCCGCTATCATATCATCAGAGAAGCTTTGATAATATTGATGAAGGTCAATATCAGTGAAGTACAATACACGTTGTGTTTTAGTTCTAATTTGAATAATATACTCATATCATAATTTTGAATTATCATATAAAAATAATTGAGGTTTGAAACAAGGTAGTTTTTCTTCGCTGTCAGTTTTTTTAACCATTTAAATGATCCACATCTATTCTTCGTAACGGATATTCTTATTATTGCACTTCTGCAGCGTTTTTTGAATGTTTTTCTAGATTAACAATTTGATTAAAATAAATGCAATTGTTGTTAAACAATGAAATATCTGTACATTTTTATTGTAGGTAAATAAATTCTTCACAATTGATAATCGTAAAAAGTAAAATCAAGAATGTTGATACGGTTTTTGTTAATAGGGCGATCGTAGCTGTTTTGGCAAAATCTTTGATTAACGATATAGCTGTTGCCTTTGATATCATGTTGTACAATGTACAGTGAGGTAAATATAACCGCAGCATGTGCTTAAAATGGAATGGCGTTGAGTAAATGAGAGACAAATCAAAATCGACGAGCAGGGCCATATCAGAATAGTACAGTGTTTTTTGTTGTTTTTTGTCTTTGCGTCATAACTAAATTTGATTAAAGAAGTTCGAATTTCAACTGTATCTGTTAGTGAAGTCATCGTTAAATCAGATTATACTCAAATATTTCGCTTTAGTTGTGATAAATGGAATGCAAGAGTAGATATTGGAAATTCACAATGTGAAAAACTAAAATCTCAGAGTAATAGTTTCCAGTTTAAAGACGTCGATTTTTTTGACGTCCAGTAAATATTTTGCTGAAATTTAAATTTTTGCAAATTTTTAAATATTTAAGTGTTTCATATTTTTATATTAGAATTCAAATATACTTAACAAGCTGGTCGAACAAGAATCTTTGTTGTCGCCCCTTGAACAGTTGAAAGACATTCGCAAAAAATTACGACGGGAATTCTGTATATCAATAGGAACATGTGACGTATCTTTCATTATAGTATATTAATGTAGTGTTGAACCAATTACTAGAGAGATATTCAAGGACGTCTTCCGTGTAGGTTCGAAATGTTTCATGCATCGTAAATAACAAAATATCGAAGTTACCGTGAATTTACTTTCTTTATATGGCCATTTCGCCAACTTATGTATCTTCAGTGCAGATTTGCCCGGTTCCAGCAAAATAGTCTTCCAGGCTATTTTGCCGGCACTATCATAATTCGTTTTTTTTATACTTGTGCAAGGAATCCAGAAATAATTTAATAAAGCGACCATTTGATTATTAAGGGGGGGAGGCGTGGCAAGGAACCAATTCGAAAAAATCCAGGATCAGGAGTTTGGCGAAAAAATTATCAGGACAGAAGGAAGCTGAAAAAATACGAGGATGATATATCTGGCTTGCAATTGGACCAAAAATAAAAACAGGATTGCTTCCAAAGGAAAAATATTCAGGCTCAAAGACTGCATGAAAAAATATCCAGGATCAGATGTTCTTTCCTTGTCCCCATAAAAATCAATTGGTTGCTGCCTTACTATTAATGATTTCCATTATTAATAGACTTATGTGATTTCAACTAAAATGAATTATGCATAAATTTTCTTTTATTTAGACTATCATAATATGAATGAAGGTGATAAATTATTTTGCAAGATTTTATACATAGGGAAATAAATAAATAACAAAGCACATTGTGTAAGTCTTTGAAATTGGTTAACTCTTCAGTTTGTATGGAGTATTAACTTGTTGAAAACTGAATTGAAAAAATAATCTAGATTTTCTTTATTCTAATTGTCTAATTAATCTCTTGACAATAGAAAATTTGAAGAACCGAGCACCAAACGAAAAGATAAAAAAGGAACTCATTTACGGGACCATGAAAATATGCTGTGTTCATGGTGGGAAGAATCATAAAACAACTTCTACCGGTATGTATCTTTAATTTTTGTAACAATATATAAGTAAAAATTAAAAGGACAATTGTTCAGAGAACAATTGCAAGGTCTTTCCCAGTCAATGTTATAGTTTGTTACGTCTTATGTTTGAAATCTTCTTGATGAGATACACATTGTCTCCAATATATTTGATTTTCTATTTATAACCGTTTTGATGACTGTTTTTACGATAAAATGACAAACAATTGGGTATGACCTTGACCAATGACCTTGATGACCTTTGACATTGGGTTCAAATTGAAGGTATCTTCTTACTGATTAATTTGATATGTTATATGACTATACTTTCTGTAAAGGTCAGAGTTTTTATATTAACAAAGTCAAAGGTCAAGGGTCACCGATGACCTTCACTTTGGTACTCAAATTGAAGGTCTTTTTATGCTGATCACTTTAAACATTATGTTTACTACACTATCTGTAAGGGTTTAAAAGTTATTCGCAAAAAACCGATTTCCCGAAACGCGTCAAGGGCTATCACTCAAAAACGGTTTGTCGCGGCAGTTTTCATTCTATTGAATCAAATGTAGATATCATTGAGAGAAACATTTTTGCAATATAATTTTTTCATAATTTTTTTATCATTTCTGAGATATCGCGATAACAAAATTTCAAATTACCCCCATTTAGAAAATGGCCGACAAATTTTTTTTTTGGCCATCCATAAATGTAGATCTTAATGAGAAGTGTATTTTTGCAACACAATGTTTTTATAAATTTTTTATCGTTTCCGAGATTTCGCGATAACAAAATTTCAAATAGCCGCCATTTAAAAAATGGCCGACGAAAATTTTCCAATGGCGGCCATTGTGAAAATCGTGGACGAAATTTTTTTTTTTGGCTAACCAGAAATGTAGATCTTAATGAGAGGAGTATTTTTGCAACACAATGTTTTCATAAATTTTTTATCGTTTCCGAGATATCGCGATAACAAAATTTCGAATGGCAGCCATTTTGAAAATGTTGGACGAAAAAATTTGGCTAGCCATTTATGTAGACCTTAATGAGAGGTGTATTTTTGCAACACAGTGTTTTCATAATTTTTTTTATCTTTTCAGAGATATCGCGATAACAAAATTTCAAATAGCCACAATTTGAAAAAAATGGCCGACGAAAAATATTTGGCCAGCCATTAATGTAGATCTTAATGAGAGAAGTATTTTTGCAACACAATGTTTTCATCGATTTTCTATCGTTTCCGAGATATAGTGATAACAAAATTTAAAAAAGCCGCCATTTTAAAATTGTCGGACGAAAGATTTTTTTGGCCAGCTATAAATGTAGATCTCTATGAGAGGAATATTTTTGCAACACAATGTTTTCATAAATTTTTTATCGTTTCCGAGATATTGCGATGACAAAATTTCAAATTGCCCCCATTTAGAAAATGGCCGACATTTTTTTTTTGCCATCCATAAATGTAGATCTTAATGAGAACTAAAAAATGGTTTCACCTGCACTACTGAAAACGTAGTGTAAGCTGTTTGTTGCAAACTATGCCAGATGATCTATGTGGGAGAGACTTGTCGCAGATTAGGTGATCGCTTTGTCGAACATAAACAGAGCGTCACCAATGGAACGGATTGCCCCGTAGGTGAACACTTTCGGCGACCCAACCACAGCATACGTGACATGCATGTAACTGTCCTTTTACAAACTAGTGCGGGTGAGAAACAACGTCAGTTCCTTGAACAAAAAATCATCCATTTTCTAGGGACTGTTCGACTCTTTGGCATGAATGTTAAGAAACAATCCATTTTATGATTTTACTTTTTTTGAAATTACACTATGGCACAGTACAGTATACAAATGTTTTGTTTTCTTTTTGGTTTAAGTTCAAGATTTAGCATGATTTTACAGGTGATTTTCGTTACACTTGTATCCTCCACACCCTTTTCTGTTTTTCTGTCCCGGTTGCCCCTAGAAGAAGGCCGTACTGGCCGAAACGTTGGGCACAGTTTCCTTTTAACCCGTTTCGGATATTTTAGCTGTTTTTAGTGTGTATATTTTTGTTTAATTTTACCTTTTAATTGTGGCCTACCTTACCATTTTTACTTTGTTTATTTACGTTAATTTATGGCCGTTGCACAACATATATTTTTATAGAAAATTTTTTTGACCGGAAATTTGTGATCAAGACCATAAAGGCTACCTGGAAACCAAATTTCATCGAAATCCGACAATTTTGACACACTGATATACGTAGTGGGAAAGACCTTAATTAAAGGACATGAGTAGTGGTTTATGTTATATGAAAATAAAAATTAATGCTAAAGCTGAATATCAATTTATCAAAAGCAGTTAACACAAAACTCAATTACTCTCTTATCAAACAGTTAAAATTTAAAGAAGAGATAACACCAAATGGACCAAAAACAGTATGTGTTGATCAACTTTGTCCGTTTGTAAGCATTTCTGTCTGTCACACTTTTGCTGAGGTCTTAGTTTAGCTATATCAGATGCTAGAATTGATATAGACATACAAAAGAGTTACCACTGTCCGTCTGTCTGTCGCACTCTTTTTGGGGTCTAGGTTTAGCGCCATATCACAGGTACTAGAAATGATACAGGATACAAAGTATGACCATTGTCCGTCTGTCGTCTCTCACACTCTCGTTGAGGTTTTTGTGAAACTCGATCTATATCTCGGGTACTAGACAGTAAACAAGAGGCTCCTGTAAGCAAGAAATGCTAATCTGTATTTACCAGCCCAGTAGTCCAGTACTTCGGTACTGGCCCGAAGACAGATTTGTTTGGAAACTTGCAATATCTAAATTAGATAATTTTGTTTAAAACTAAGGAGTATCTCCCTTATAAGAAGCTCCGTCCTTATCTGTGTTTGGCTTTTTTTTAGATTGTTCTCCATTAGCCTTTGTAAAGGTTTCGATTGATGTATTTCCAATGTTTTGCTTTTATCTGCACTGATCAGACATTAGTTGTCGAAATGGCCATATGCAGAAAGTAAATTTGCAGTGGCTTTAGTATTTTGTTATCTACTTATGGCTTAATATGAAAATGAAAAGATATGTTGTGAAAACAAATCACATAACATTTTTTTTTTACAGGACAACGTCCAAATCAGTGAATTTTTAAACAGAATTGTCCATTCTGTATCAAACTTTCAACTACTTCTGATGGAAGTCATTTAATTGTTACTAAAACTTGTGAAGAGCATAATCATGAAACTAATGAGAAATTGGTTAAAATTCTTCTCACGGCAAAGACAGTTCTCTGGAGATAAAAGCGACGAAGTTGAAATGATGATGAAAGTTAATGCCAACTAAAAAATGATACAATAGCGTATGATAGACAAATCGTCATGAAATGTCTTCATGATATTCAAACAAAAAAAGATGGAAAATGTTCCTAGTCGGCTGGAACTATTTGATGAAATTTTAACGACAAAAGGTGGAAAAGTATAACATATAACTGTTGAGAATGAGTTAAAGGCAATGTTCTATCAAATATGTATTGCATTTGAAGCTTTTCCTAAAGTCGTTTTAGAGCATGCCACCTATAAAACTAACAATCTAAGAAAACCAATGTATATGATTATTG
This sequence comes from Modiolus philippinarum, assembly GCA_002080025.1. Taxonomy (NCBI): domain Eukaryota; kingdom Metazoa; phylum Mollusca; class Bivalvia; order Mytilida; family Modiolidae; genus Modiolus; species Modiolus philippinarum. The sequence continues at coordinate 49,409 of MJUU01001138.1, forward strand.
GTGTCGACGGAAATAGTCAGAGTGAAATATTTGCTGTGTTTCTACTGACCGATGAAGATGAAAATTCGTTAACTAATGTACTTAAAATTTTAAGAAACAAACTAGGAGAAAATCCGTGCTATTTTAACTGATAAGGATATGAATGAACGGAATGTACGAAGTCCGGCTGTCCCCTAGTTCCCATCGTTGCTTGCGTTTGTCTTTTGTTTTTATTTGTGTTCTTTTTTTTTCTTGTGAAGTGAAGTTCATTGGTCCATTGTGGCATGTGACTGTTGGTGTTTCCTATTATCGTTTTTATTCTATTTTTAGCGGAACAATCAGTCTAACATTTAAATTTGCACTGAAGACGCTACATAGTTTTGACAAGTTTAAACTTGTCAAAACTATGTAGCGTCTTCAGTGCAAATCAAATTAAAACATTTCAAATTCCATTAACAAAAATAAGTGTATAAGCTTAAAGAGAACTAATTACTAGTAGGATCTAAATAGAAAAGCCAAAATCAGCAAATTAGCAAAGAACAGGGCTGCAAATGTATGAGATACTCCTTAGTTTTAAACGAAAGTTTCCAAGCAATCTAATTAAAATAAGATCTACCAATTGTCCTTTACTTGGGAGATCATACAATATCCCGTTTTATTAGTCGTATGACCTTTGATATCGACCAATCAGAATCCAGTCTGCATGATTTTGAAGACATTAAGCTTTGTGATAAAAGCGGAGGATTTCGAATGATTTATCAAAACCAAGGCATCAACCAGTCCAATAAGCAAAAGATGAGAACAAACAGAGTCATTGATCGTGCATAGAATGGTTGACCGACAGTTTTAAAAGTGCAATGTGCGCGCGTAGAAACTGAGTCATCCTTGTATTTATAGGGATTTTGTCCCATGTACATTTACTCCATATTGATTTATTTGTTAATCCAAAATGGAAAGGTAGGATTCGATGTTGGTTTTTTGTACGATAGTTCCTTAAGTTCCGTTAAGGTACGGAATACGGTCCAAGGATCTTCTTATTTAAGAAAATATACTGGTCGTATAGAAAATGAATGAGCATATAACGCCCGATGAGAGGCTAAAATTGAAAGGCTTTATTTTTCTCATACCTTGAAAAAAATAATTACCTCTGAAGTCACAGAACAACTGAGTAAGAGTTCATTAATATGATATTAACAAAATTATTATTATCATATGTATATCTACTGCTTTTCGTCATTCTTGAGACTTATCAAAAAGGTAAGGACATGAGTACAACATATCAACGGCGACGCGAATGCCCGTTAATTATTAAGTCACAAGCAACTTGTGATCGGTTAACCAAAATCATGAAGTTACAAATGCGTAATTCTGTTAGTGTATGCTCTTTGATGTCATTATTGTATCTCGTCATCTCTACTGATATTGGAAAGTCTGATGCAAGTTTACCTTCAAGGGCTGGAGTCGTTGTGTATTTTGTTTTTGTTTAATATAAGATTGCAGCGAAATTCTTGGAATTGTACACGCACATCATTTGCTTGTTTGGCTAAATAATAAAACCACTTCGTTCGGCATAGATGGTGAATAAAAGGATATGGAGTAAATGCACATGAGACAAAGTCTCTACAAATACATGGTAAAAAATGTACAATGTAAAATATGTGTCTAGGCCCTAGACATTTTTTCTATACACGATTCGTGTATCAATTTTTAGACACGTCTTCATATAGGACATGTCTTACAGCTAGACATGTATAGAAATATGTGTTAACTTTAGACATGTCTTTTGAATTGGTGCTTATAGTTATTAAATGTGTCTTACTTTTCAAGTGTCTTGAATCAAGACATGTCTTTGATCGTCTTTCATTTCTTAATATTTAAAATATAACTAATAATAAAAATGTATGACACTTTGGGCAATGAGAAATAAACTGGGAAATATTTTGGATTAGACAATAAGGAATTTGACATTTCTAATAATTTTTTGTTTAATCCAAAATATTTCTCAGTTGATTTCTCATCGACCTAAAGTGTCATACATTTTTGATGTCTTTTTCCATATTTGCAGCCACCAGTAGTTTCCTGAAAATGAAGATATGAATCCTGATGCAGCTGCGCTCAAAACATCTACCAATATATTAGAACATCCCAAAAACAGCTGATTTTGGCACTTATTAGCAATTAAAAGATAGAAAAATTGCAAACTGCAATGTCATATACAGCAAAGCTTATTCTTATTGAAATTCCTTTAAGAAAAGAGTATATTGTTTAAAAATTATAATTAGTTCGAGACTGAGAATCCTGTTAACATGAATGAGAAAGGAAATGCAGCAAATGTCAAGCTAGGAGACAACATACCATATTCCAATCAGAATATTCAAAAGCAATCAATTCTCAATGTCTCTGTTTTGAGGAACCAAAATTGCACACCCCATCAACAAGGAAACAGTAAAACGCTCAATATTTCATGTACTAACTTTTACTGGAACTAACATTACAACATCATTTTGATATACAAGATTTTATTGTACACACATTTACAGAATCTTGTATGATGCAGAATCTTTTATGATGAAAACAAGTTTTCAGTGACAAACATGATAAATATGCATTATGATTCACGTGATTATAGAAATTAAAAGCAGTTTTTGCAAAATTCATACCATATGAAAGACAGTAACCGTATGCTAGTATGAAGTGCTGCATTAAGTCTGAACGTCTTCCTTTCCACGCATTCAAGTAATTACAGATCATAGCAAATTTATTCTCTATGTCCTCTGATATGCTTTGCTCAAGATATCCCAATCTGAGTTGATATTTTGAATAGGAAAAGTCCCATGTTAATTCAGGGTCATTGTCACAGGAGACGGTGATGAAACAGTTCGAAACCAATTCAACATCTTCATGTACAATAAGTATCCAAGGTGCGTCATTTTTCTTGGGCATTAAACAGGAGCTCTGTTGCCTGAAAAATACAAATGAAAATTTATTATTGAACATTTTACCTTATGAACTGGTATATTCATTCCTACAATGAACAATGTATTATATGGCATTTATTTATCAAAATGTAACATTTAACAAACTATCTGGCTTACTCAAAAAACAAGTAATTTGACCATTCTTTCGCAACTACATGATTGAACCCTCCAACATTCAATTTTAAAACCAACTTTTTTGTCAAGCTGGTCATAAACTAACTGCACAAACCGTGTATATTGAGTATACCATAAGAAGAAAATGAAAAAAAGAATCAACATTGATATAACAGAACAAAATCCGATGGATGCAAAAAGGGGGCTGGAAATAGGTCGTTGTTGTCATCATATAAGAATATTATTGTGCTGTTTAGCGCATATATCATAATCCAAAATTCCAATTTTGGGCTATTTCTCTCCTCATTTTGGAAGAGGCTTACTCCTCTTATGATTTAAGAATGAGTTAATTCACATTGACTATTTATCCCACGTTGCACAGACTGAATACACAGACGGTCGCATCCTTTGGCTAGATCGACAGAATATTTGTATGACATAGCTACAAAACATATATAGAGACCACATTATTACTTTATAAAGTCTTACCTTGACAGAAAACTTCAGCTGCATGTGTATTTCTGTGTTCACTTCAGTAGTTCCATTCACTTTCGTAAACAATGATGTAAATTGATACCCACGCTACTGAATGCGCGGGCCTCGCTTTGGTTATTTGGTGTCTTCTGACTACACATTAACAATGAAGGGATATGGAGTAAATGCAAATGAGACAAAATCTCTACAAATACATGGTAAAACACAGCAATGGAACAACGCTTTTATTGTTGTTCTTCATCTTGAAGTCACCATGAGGCCTTCAACAATGAGCATTACTCATACCTCATAGCAAGTTCAAGACGGCCCCTAGCACCGGTTTGCGCGGTATTCATTGCTAATTGCTGAGCAACGTTACATCCATGTCTTTTTTCCTTTGATCCATGGATGTGGGATCGTCAACAAACATAAACTTAACTGGCAAAAGGTTCTTACAATCGCTGTCATCAATTTCCCGACTAAAAGACTAGTAGAGGACGATCACAACATTTAAACAACCACAGGGCACTCATCGAGCCAATTGTAAGAAAACTCGGCATAATAAAATGTCTTATATAATAACATGTCTTAATAATTAAATGTTTCCAACTGAGTCATGTCTATGCTTAAGGTGTCCTATTTCTAGACATGTCTTATGAAGTGACATGTCTAAAGGAATAGCGTTTTGGGATTAAACATGTCTAGGGCAAAAAATGCTCTAAAACATGTCTTCCACTCAGACACATTTTTTACAGTGTATGGTTTCCCTCAGGCTTACCTTGAAGCTTTGCCTTTTACGGAATTATCGTACAACTATTTATCATTGGTACCTGATCAAACACCCAATAGTTTGTTTCTTCTGTATTTTTCTTACTTCGCAATGAATATTTTTATCACGTGTTGATGAACTTTAATGTATGATATGTAAAATTATGAGTTTTTATTTGATTTGGTCTATACAAATTATACGCTTTAATGCCCAGAAAAGTTATTTTCTCTCCAAGACTTATGCATTATTCATCTACAAACAAAGTATCTTGACAATTTATATATCATTTTGACTTTCTGGCGTGATGGAAAATAAATCAGGCGTATTACACGTCGTGTTTTTGCCTATATTTGAATATTTGTTGTCAAAATCCAATATTTAATAAGTCAATGTCCTCCCATCGGAGGGATGATTTTTTTTAGCAATATACAGAGGATGAGTTTGCTTGAAATGAAATATTCAAAATGTTGACCAAATTTTGAAATGTAAAAATTGGATAACAGGAAACACCTACAATGGCTGAAAATCATAATTACATGCCAAAATCTGCTATGGAACTACACATGGAGTAAACAAATAAGACAAAAGACAAATATAGACAAAAATAGGAACCTGCGGGACAGCCGGACTTTGTACCGGCACAGGCGAAAGCCAGCAGTAGGGTTAAACCGGTTTATGGGTACCCAAACCTCCCCTTTATTTGTCCTGTTTCCCTATAGTATAATTAACATACGAATAAAACCCAATATAGGTAGACCACTAACTCCATGACCACAATCTTGAAAGGAAAGAAAAAACAATACATAATT
>MJUU01001138.1:72021-85226 GCA_002080025.1 Modiolus philippinarum
CCTGATTTGAGTCGTTTTAACCTGGACATGGGATTTTGTTTCCTTGACATTTACCCCATTTCCTTTCTTTTTCCTATACATACATGCATGTTGTTAAAGGCTGAAACAATTGTTGAATTACCGCTCATTATAAGTATTGTGGTTCATCAGGTTTTCTTATTCTTCCTATAAAATTCCTGTCTTTTCATTGGTTATGAAGTATGTGCCACTTTAATCTTAAACATGCAATCATTGAATAAACAATGAAGGGATATGGAGTAAATGCAAATGAGACAGAATCCCTACAAATACATGGTAAAACCAAGCAATAGAACAACGCTTTTATTGTTGTTCTTCATCTTAAAGTCACCATGAGGTCTTCAACTATGAGCATTACCCATACCTCATAGCAAGTTCAAGATGGCCCCTAGAACCGGTTTAAGCGGAATTCATTGCTAATTGCTGAGCAACGCTACATCCATGTCTTTTTTCCTTTGATCCATGGATGCGGGATCGTCAACAAACATAAACTTAACTGGCAAAGTGTTCTTACAAACGCTGTCATCCATTGCCCGGCAAAAAGACTAGTAGAAGTCGATCACAAAATTTAAAACAACCACAGTACATATAATTACTGTCTTTGTCCTTTTACACAAGTACATTGCCAAGCCAAGCAATGGAACAATAATTACATGGTAAAATGAAGCAATGAAACAACTTAGATTCGTAGTAAAATCAAACATTGGGACATCAAATACATGGTAAAATTAAGCAATGGAACATCAAATACATGGTAAAATGAAACAATGGAACATCAAATACATGGTAAAATAAAGCAATAGAACAGCATTTAATTATGGTAAAATGAAACAACGGAACAACAAATACATGATAAAATGAAGCAATAGAACAACATTGAATCATAGTAAAAACAAGCAACGGAACAACAAATACATGGGGAAATGAAGCAATGGAACATCAAATACATGGTAAAATGAAGCAATATTACATCAAATACATGGTAAAATAAAGCAATAGAACAACATTGAATCAAAGTAAAACCAAGCAACGATCATCAAATACATGGTAAAATAAAGCAATAGAACAACATTTAATCATAGTAAAACCAAGCAACGGAACAACAAATACATGGTGAAATGAAGCAATGCAACATCAAATACATGGTAAAATAAAGCAATGGAACATCAAATACATGGTAAAATGAAGCAATGGAACATCAAATACATGGTAAAATAAAGCAATGGAACAACATTTAATCATGGTAAAATGAAACAACGGAACAACAAATACATGATAAAATGAAGCAATGGAACAACATTAAATCATGTTAAAATAAGGCAACGGAACAACAAATACATGATAAAATGAAGCAACGGAACAACAATGAAGCAACGGAACAACAAATTCATGATAAAATGAAGCAATAGAACAACATTTAATCATAGTAAAACCAAGCAACGGAACAACAAATACATGGTAAAATGAAGCAATAGAACAACATTTAATCATGGTAAAATGAAGCAACGGAACAACAAATACATGATAAAATGAAGCAATAGAACACCATTTACATAACTAAATACCGAAGTTACTGTGAATTTAAATTCTGCATATTGGCATTTCGACAACTTATGTCTCTTCAGTGCAGACAAAATCCAAACGTCTGGAAGACCATAAAATCAAATATGTTAAAAAAAACTGATAGAGAACAAATGCCCAATATGATCTAAAAGTAAAGCCAAAATCAGCTAAGGACAGAGATTTGCAAAAGTGTAACATTATTCATTGTTTGGTGAATTTCAATATTAAATGTTTAACATTTCCAAGGATTTTCCCAATTCAGTAAATATCCATTACAGTCGTCAAAGATGAAAAGCAAAGCAATACTAAACCCTTTAAAACAAATGTTAGCTGAACGTTGACAAAAACTGTATAATCAATTTTATGGAGAAGCATGATTGAATGAATTTTTTTTCTATTTTGTGACATATCGCAATGATTGATTTCATCGGAAAGCGTTATATAATGTAAACGTCAATCTAAATGACAGATTTCAAAATTTACGACATTAATATAAATATATTTCACACAATTTACATCTTAGTGAAAATGGTATATTTGGAAATTTGACATAAACACTGACAAGTCATAATACTGAGATATGCGGCGGCAATACATTATTTATTGCAACTACGGCAGTGCAAGTTTTAATTTAAATAGAAATGTAAAAAGCAATGCATTTTTGTTTGATTTTGAAATCTGATATGACAGATACATGTATCTTGATCTTGATTGTTTGAGTTTCTCACAAATAAATAACAGAAAATGTAATTGGTTCATTACCGATAAATGATAATTCGTAAGTGCAATGAGCGAAATTTCATTTTACAAACGGATATTTTCCCCAGAATATATATATATATATATATATATATATATATATATATATATATATATATCAAAAGCTATAGCGGATACAAAGTAATTACAAGTACTATACATAAACCAATTAATTTAAGCGGATACTTCTTTTTCGCGATTGTCCATTCTGGTGAAGTTTGCAACGAGTAGTTTTAGCGATTATGTGTTTCTGTTTATATATTGGCGACGTTTTATTTTCGGGATATTTTTACGCTTGCATAAATAAATCGACCGCCAAAATAGCTGGTTTACATTACAAATAAACAAATAAAGTGATATGGAGTTAATGTACATGGGACAAAATCCCCATAAATACGTGGCAAGATTAAGCAAATGGAACAACGCTTTGATTGTTGTTCTTCATCTTGAAGACAACTTCCTAGTCATTCAGAATGAAGTAACAACATATAGCTTAACAAAAACTTTCTTGTCTATGCAAAATCCAGCTCAAATCTTTCCATAATTATTCTTTAAGAGAGGGCACGGAACCAATTTTTTTAAACCCCTAAGAATTTTAAACATTTTCCAACCAAAGCCGATCCCCTTGGACCCGTCACTGTAAGACAGTTTACACGTTCAAGTGAGAATAGCATTTGTAAACTACTACATATTTCAGATGGGTTCAGTCAATTATGTTATATAATTATCGCTTGAAACAAAAAACCGACTGTGCTGAAACTTGCAATATCTAAATATTACAAAATTTTGTTTAAAACTAAGGAGTATCTCCCTCATGCATAGCCCTGTCCTTAGCGTAATTTTGGTATTGCTATTAGACCCTTTTGGCTATTTGTTCTCTATCGTATTTTACACATTTTTCGGTTAATGGACTTCCAAATGTTTTGGTTTGATCTGCATTGATGAGACATAAGTTGTCGAAATGCGCATATACAGAAAATAAATCAACAGTAACGACGTCGGTATTTTGTTATTTAAACAAAACAGAAAAAAACCTGTTACCATTGATATAACCTGTATGGAGTAGACGAGTTTCCAATTGGTGAATTTTCTCGGAAAATTTTGACGTTACGTGACGCAATTTACTCCGATTGACCTCAGGTCAATCGGGGCAATTCATTCATAAAATAAAATTGGAAATTCGTCTATAAGGAATTATTGAACATGGGTATTCTTGTGATTTTTTTATAATCATTGAATAACCAGGATTAATTCTAGTTTGAATGTTTTGGAAAATGGCAATACATATTCCTTTAAAAAATATACCTTGTTTGCAGATATTTTTTTTACTTTATTTGTGATAAATAACATTGACATTCTATATTTAATTGACTTTTTTTTTTCGATATCTTGAACATTGATGGTTTACAGTATTTTAATACATGATATGCTGTTTGAAGTAAGCCAGTGTTCTATATTCAAACATCTGTCAACACTTAACAGAGCAGGATATGCTTACCCTTCCGGAGCACCTGATGTCACTCTCAGGTTCACTGGAGTTCACACTGTGAATGTCTTTGTTCTGAATGTTGTAATTTCTGTTTCTGTTTCTGTTTCTGTGCTTTGTATCTGTCTAACGTAATTGTTTTTTGTGTCTAACGTCATTGTTTTCTGTGTTCTCGTTTTTGCCCTGTCTTTGGACTTCGAGTTTTGTGAATTTCACTCCTTTGTTCCCTCGGTATTCTACTGCCGTTGTTTCTACAAAAAGGAATAAAAAGGATGAATTTGTGTTTTGTTTTCTAAAAAGATAGTCTCAATAAAGGACAACGAGTTTATGAATGGGGTTCATAACAAAATTACAGAACAAAGTTGTCAAGAGTCGAAGTCCATGAGACAAAAAGACAATTCAAATGGAAACCATGTCGACCGCAAATGTTCTGACGTGGTAGAGGCATTTCAAAAGAAATGGTGGGTTAAATCGATTTATGGCAAGCAAAATCTCCCCATTTGGGCAGTACGGTAGCAACTTAACTCCAATTGCTATTGAAAGTCTTAGACAGAAATGATCATCCCAGTAGTAAGTAAAAACAAGAATCTTAATTCTGAGTTGGGACTGAAACTTCAGAATTTTCCAAAATGGACTGATATCTATCAACGAACTTTTTAATGAGTGTATGAGACGGAATTTTTTTTAAGCCTTAATTAATAAGGCGGTAACGGAGATGACTATGACTAATGAGATAGTCTGTATATTTTGTGCTAGCTTTCGCGTAGCGAATCAACTGTGAAACATACACTCCGTAAGCAGAAGCTAGAATATTACTGTACATGTTAGGGAAAATGGTAACTTTGAAATTGGAATCGTCTCTTTGTCGTAATTTTTGGTACTGATATGACCATTTTCGTCAAATTCGAGATGTAAGTAAAAATTGTGACCATTATACAAGAAGATTGCTCTCTGATGATATTGGATGGAAAAATTGAATACTTTATACTGTTTTCATTTCCAAATGAAAAACAATATCAAATTCACCTCTATTTTGTTTGAAGAGGTTCAAAATAATGCTAAGTTTCATGCAACACACGACTTTTCGTTTGAGTTGGAATAATATGTTGATCCAGTTTGTCTGATTTCTGTCGACAGACGACGAAATGTGTCTCCATTCGAAGGAAAAGAGTTTTTTTTTCTTTCTTTTTTCTGGTAATAAAATAATGGATTCCTTCATTTAACGGTGTAAAGAAGAAATTTGTTTATTTTGCATTATTGCCCATTTCTAAAGGAAAAGTTTCCATTAATTAAGGAAATATAACAAAAAACGCTTACAATGGCCGAACATTACAATCACATGTCACAATCAATCAGGGAACCGCACAAGAAAAATAATAAAATGACAAAAGACAAATATAGATAACGATAGGAACTCGGGATACTCGGACTTGGTACCGGCACTAGTAACAGCCAGCGCGGTAGGGTAAAACCGGTTTATGGGTACCCAAACCTCCCCTTTCTCTATCCCGTTTCCCTATAGTATAATAAACATACAAATTAAACCAAGTATAGGTGGACCACTAACTCTCAGACCAAAATCTGGAAAAGGAAGAATAGACAAAACGTAATTTAGAAAAATAGGTTCGAGGAGTGCTCGCCGCTAAACTGCAGGATGGCTCAAGGAGTCTGCAGGTAAAACACTGTCGCACTACGGAATAATAATCAAATTCAAAACATCCTGAAGGGTTTTGGTAAAGAATCATCATGGATTTCAATAGACATCTGCAGTATCAGTGAGAGGCCAGTACAATTGTAAAATCTTCAGGTCATTGGATCACAAAGCCAATTTAACGGAATCATGAAGAATATCCGGTCAATATCCCCTATTACGTAAAGAATGTAAGTTACGTCACAGTTTTTCTGGATTTTTTTTATCATTTTTTGACATTTTTTAACAACATTTCCGTAAAAACGAGGATGAGAAATACCTTTAGTAATAAGCTGTTTCCGAGTCGCATTACATTTAGATACCAATATTCATATTTTCTATAAAACTTCCTCAATGTGTTTATCAATCTATGAAATCTGTAACCTTGTTGTAATAGTTTGGATGTGGTAGTAAGGTTACGTTCATTGAAGTCGTCAAGAGTAGATCAGACGCGTCCGAATCATACCAGTAGAGATATAAATACCCCGTATGATGGTGCTGGAGGATATGTTATGATTTTGTTTGGCCAATTTGATCTTATCACGATCTTGACAAGCTTAACACAATTTTGTTAATACTGTGTAAGATATTTAGTCGTATTTCAAGGTAATTGCTTTCAAGGACGATCAAGACCTGTTCAGTTTATCAAGATCAAACAAGATCAAATTGGGATCTTGTTTGATCTTAACTAACTTAATTCGTCTTGATTGTTCTTTAATTCAGTTAGAAAGTGGTTCTTATTTAATCTTAAACTATCTTAACACTTCTTGATCGTCCTTAAAATCAATTACCTTGAAAACCAACTTCAAATTTACACTGTCTTAACAAATTTGTGTTAAGCCTGTCAAGATCGTGATAAGATCAAATGGCTTATCAAGATCAAAACATACCTGCTAGTGGTCGCCATCAAGAAAAGGGAAATTAGTAATAGTGAAATCAAAATCATCCCGTTTATCATAAATTTTAGTTTTAATTTTTCAAGAGTCAACGATGATAGTTAGATCGAAAAATGGGCGTATTTGGAATCATTGTTTGCTTTCTTAAGTTTCAATTCTTGTGGGTAAAAGAGGTCGACATAGTCTAAAAACTGGGGATTGTTAATAGTAAGTATATCGTCGATATACCTGCTGTTATCGTTGAAAATTGAAATAAGTTGATCACTGTTTTGTATGGTTTCATCCTGTACTTTTTTCATAAAGTTCCGTTCGTAACAGAACAGGAAAAAATCTGTAATGAGAGGTGCACAGTTTGTACCCATGGTAATTCCAATGACCTGTTGAAAGATGATGTAGCCGAAACGAACAAAAATGTTGTCTAGCAAAAGTTCAGTGCCTTAATCGTGTCATCGCATGTCCAGGAACAATGATTTTTGTAAGTGATGTTAGAGANTTGTCCCAATTTAGATTTAATCAATTTATGTGGAAGGGTTGTATAAAGTGTAGAAAAATCATAACTGTCAATAGACGAAACCGGTCTTTGTATTGATTTTAGTTTATCTAAAACTTCAATGGAATTTTTTACACTCCTAAAGTAATTTACACCAGAGCTTTGATAAGTTTTTTTTACAGTATTTGATAACTAACTCTTTAATACAGGTAAATGCACTAGTTAAATGGGTGGATAAATTAGTGGTAGAACAATTACTCGATGCCGAAATAAAACGATGTTTGAACGGATTTTTGTGAAGCTTAGGATCCCAGTACATAGTAGGCAAGGTTTTATCTTTAGGTGGAACTTGGAGCATGTCTCTTTCGCTGTAGTGCTGTTTGGTTAATGTTTTTTTGTCAAAATTAGTACGCTCGAAAGTGTCAGACTTTGCCAATTCATTTTGTTTTATAATATTTCTTTCAAATAATAGAGGTCTTACCGGAATTTCCTGAAAACGTAGTATAATTCTGTGGGTTGTTTTGATTCCCTTCATTTTTATGTATTTTCTGTTTTGACTACGCATAAAAGATGAATTTATTGTATAGCAAATCACAATTAACTTTTTAGATATATCTAAATTTCTTTTGCACTATTCACAGACATAATATAGTTCATAGCATTTTATATTTAGATGATAAACTAATTACTTTTTGAGTTAATGAGGCAAGGATATCGGTATTTACCTCAATTCTCTGATAACTTTCACAAACATACTGATTTGTTACATAGAAATATTACAAGTTTAATGAAATTTCAATATTTTCGTAGTAACGTAGAGATGATAAAATGCATTTCTCATTGGCCTTGATTACTTTTATCTGTTTCTTCCATTAAATATTTCAACGACTCCTCATTATATCGAAACTCTATCATAGTCAAGTATCTTAAAATTCCAATGAAAACTGAACTAACACTCTTTATCTTGGTTGAACAACATCAGATGAATACCAAAGAAAAAAGAAGATGTGTCCACTTACAAACAAACCATCAACAAACAATTAGAAATCACATTCGAATAATATCAATCCCTCTCCGTATCTGATTCTCTCCTTCTTCGAGGTTAACGAATCAAATATAAATACTGCGTTATTCGGGTTAATATATCATTGAAAATAAATCTTTCAGAGTGTGTACTCTCGTAAGATCAGAAAGTCGCAACGGGTGCTTCGGAATAGGTAAGTATACTGCTCTGTACATTTTGTATTTGGCACAAGTCAAACTGTCAGTCAAACGACAATTAAGGATGGTCACTCCTCAAGTTTATTATATCAAAGATTTAAAATTATTATTTTTATTAATTAGAATATGGAGCATACACCATTTTAAGCAAAAAATATCGATAGGTCAGTGTGGCCATTTTTGAGATTTAACCGCCTGAAATTTTGGCGGGAAACGGAACATCTCTAGACTTTTCATTCACTTTGCATTTAGATAATCAGCCTTTGAAATGTGATGAGGGAATATAAAAAATTTCATTAAAGTTTGTCAGAAATCTATTGAAGATTTATACTATCATATTTTGAAAAGAAAAGTAGGGACCAGTGTGCAAAATTCTCTAATGCATCAAAATGGATAAAACAAGATAATTCCTAATGTCAGAGATGGTTTCAAAAACATGGGGAGTAACCATCCTTAATTGTAAAGCCATATATACGTAAATTCAAGCTGAATATGGACATCAACGCGTCACATCTTTCAAAAGCCAAATTTTTTTCGGACGAAATCTCCTGACAATATATCCTATTAACCAAACTAACCTAGCGATTCTCCGATTTTGTGCTGGTTTTCTTTCTCACGTTGCCTCTGTTTTTGTTGTCTCTTTTTGGACATTTTGGGGGGGATTTCAGATCATTGGTCCTCCTTTTCTACCTGTTTTTGCGCCGTTTTTAACCCCTTGCTAACACTCAGGGTAAAATAACACAACATAAATGGCCAGACCTAGGTAAACAACGATAAATTGGGTTTTCCGTTTCGTTAATAATTTCTTAATTAGAAGATGTGAAAGCCACCACTAAGTTAAAATCGTCCTTTTCGGTGGGATTAATTTGAAAAAAAAATCCTTCTTTTGACGTGTGTTACTCACATGTTTATCACTAAGTCTTGTACACCTCTAGTTTTCTGAAGGGGTTTTAAGCTCATCATACCAAAATTTATATGAAATTCCAGACCAAAGGATCACGTTTTACATATTCCTTAGCAGTAGTTTACAAACTGCGAGAGTTATATCAACAGTAGTCGATTGTTTACTCTGAAATGAACACTATATTGTAGATCTTCAGTTCTACCACACTGGCACATTTAAGTGTCGAAAAAGGGTCAATAGCTAAAATAATAGCAAAGTGTTCTTTTTGCATGTCAAGAAGTTAACCTTGAAAAGTATTTCAGGGTTGTTAGGGTTTATGCGTTACTTAGTAGCAGCAATGTTCTTCTTATTTGATACCCGTAGGAGGCTTTCTCTCCTCTCCACTTAACACGTTTTACCAATTTGCTGTTTCACAAACTGAGGGACCGTGGCTATCCAACATTATCTTTTTTTCCTTTTGAGGAGGTTTGCTCCTCACATTTTGGGATTTCTGTCAAATTTTCGGAATCCTTGGGTTTTATCCATTTAAAAGCATTAAAATTTTTTTGCCCATTGACTCCCTTATTTTTTTTTATAATTTCATTTTATACATCTTTGTGAGCATTCTGTAAAAAAATCATTGAATTCTATTTATTCTGTCACATTCATTCATTGTCAAACCTTACTAATGTTAATCCTATGAAAAATCAGAGGAGTTCAGTTTCCCGCCAGATTTTCAGTCACTTAAATCTCAAAAACGAGATCATCTACCCATCAATTGTTTTCACTTAAATTACCTTTTTTAAATTTTCTAACTAAAAATCTTGTTTATTTGAAATCCTATTTATTTTCAAAATGAGTAGCGAACTCCCTTAATAACAAAATAAACTTTTTATTATACAACATGGACATTTTTGTATTTTGAAACTACTGGGTCGATGGCACTGCTAGTAGACCAGAGGTCCCCGGATGTAATTACCACCCGTAATGTCGGACTTGTTTGGTATGAAAATTTTACTTGCGTTTTATACAAATTTACTGTTTTGATCAAAATTATATCCCATTAAAATACTGAGGCTTCATTCCATGTATTGTAATCGATAGAGGTCCTTTGGGCTAAACTTGGCCTCCTATTTCGATATATTTGGTAATGATTACTTCTTTGTGGCTATTTTGGATGATTTTCTATATTACTTCCTTTTGATGTTGCTTTTGAGAGATAACTAAATGAAACACGTATACAGCTTGTTTTGTATATGACGAGTATACAACTTGGATACTTTTGTAATATGGTAAGTGGACAGGCTTTTGGTATGAAGACTTGCCCATGCAGCAACGACAAAGTATTCCATTATCATATAATTGGAATGCACCCGGGCAGCTTGGATACGGCGCATGTAAAAATCTTCAGTTTTCTGGTACGTACGATATAGATATATACCCGTTAGTGTGTTTCCAGGTATGTCGACTAATTTTGTTCTGTATAACAATGAAGGGATAAAGAGTAAATGCAAATGTGACAAGGTCTTTACAAATAAATGGTAAGATTAAGCAATCGAACTACGCTTTAATTGTAAGTTGTTCTTGTTCTAGAAGTCATCATGTCTTCATTGATCATTGATGGTTTTGTTCAAATGTCAGTTGATGTTGAAAGCAGAATTTAGAGGACCCAGTTTGAAATTCAGCCATGTTTGATAATTCGTGTTGTTGTGAATTACCATGATTTTGGATTTATGATATTATAATTTCCCCTTTCCTCGCTGTCGCTTCGGTATTCGTTTGCCGATGTATGAAAAAATTAAATTGTAGAATTCAGTAACCAAAAACTTTGTGGTTTTGATGATTGCCAAACAGTCTCAATTCTTTTTCATTTGCAAAGAAATAATTTAGCCTAATCCTCAATTTCTGAAATAGCAACAGTGTTGAGTATTTTTTCATGATTCACAAATTGTTTATTTAATTTTTTTGTTGAATGGACATTAACTGAGATTGAGGAGCACAATCTCGCCAGTAATTTGAAAGCAGGGAATAACCAATCCATAAGTAATCCAATAATAGATGTCTCAGACGGTATAATAAACGGTTTTAAAAGCAATCAATTCAAGTGCGGAAACGATAACTAGCAGATAGCATGTAAGGAAGAAAAACAACGACATTGGCTTGGAATCTTTACATTTAGACAAGACGTAAACATTTGATATGATTATATCAAACTTTAGATTTTCTTTGTTTGATGTCTCAATTGTTGTGGAGATTTGCTTTAATTGTATATTGTATGACCGCTTATACCAAAAACCATATAGTTTATATTAAAATTCATAAGACATATTTTACTTGTATTACATTATCTTTTTGTTGGTCCCATTATTGTTAATTTCCAATTTGACAGTAGTTACATTCTTTCATATTTGCAAACAACGGCAGTAGAATACCGAAGGAACAAAGGTGTGGTATTTACAAAAAATCAAAGTCCAAAGACATTGCAAAAAGGAGAACACAGAAACAAAGCACAGAAATAAAAAGCACAACATTCAAAACCAAGGCACGCACATTGTTAACTCCCCAGTGACATCAGGTGCTCCGATATGGTAAGCATGTCATACTCTGTTAACAGCACTCGACACACTGTAAGTTTTGAAAGATCTGTTTGATAGCTGATTGGTTAATGTCATTTTCTAACCATAAGACATAATCCTCAAACAGTGCCATGTTAAAATTTTGAAAAAAAAAAGTTATTACTTTAGTATTCAGACATTGACAAGGACAAATCGGAACCACAAACATCACTATCTAAGCAGAGATGTGAAAATACAACTCGAAGTTTACACTCCGTATCTTCTTTTAAAGCGAAATAAGATTGTTTCCTATACTTTTTACCAGTATAGCAAACTAGACGCGTTTTTCAATCATGAGTTGAATATTTTCGATTATCAGAATAAAGGATTAGCTATTGTATTTATCATATACTTTTTTATTATAAAGCCATAATTTTAACTCTGAATGATTTGTAATTTTCAGTGGAATTATATTTATGAAAGCGGGCTGATATAGGTACTTCCGGTATTTATTACATGCCTCTCTGTCTTGCTCGGAAGATAAAGCACACCCCTTCGTCAGTAATATCCGGAAACCCGTATTAAACAAAGATTCTGCGTTTTCCTAGGGAATTTTGACGTCACAATAAAATTTTGTTGACGTCACAATGTTCAAGATGTATTTTAAGCCAATTGACTTCAGGTTAACTGGCGCATTTTATTTAAAAGCAGAATTGAGAAATTGGTCCACGGCAACCTTATACAAAAGAGAGAAAAGAGAGAGAGAGACAAGTATGAAAATAAATTATGTTTAACCGAAAACGCCATATTTATATTAAGTTGAATTGGAAATGATGATGTTATTTGATATATTTGTAGTATACGATAAATAAAATCCTTACATGTCATTTTTCATATCATACACTTTATCAGCGCTCTTTCATGGTATCAGCCTTCTAGTCTTCGGCTCTAGAGGCTGATAAACATGACCTTGGGCTGATAAAGCATATGATATGAAAAATGCGATAAAATAATCTAAATCTATTCTATAGATCTTCACCCATTTATTTTGTAGTCTTATTTCAGATTAATTGCATGAACTTTGTTCTGAATTTTAACTGACGTCCGTCCTAGAGTAAAATAATGGAAAGTAGTTTCACCGTTAATTATCACTTTCATTTCAATGAGAAATTTCAATCTTTCATTGCAAGCTAGATAATAAATAGCAGTAATCTGTCGACACACACATATAACACTTAAAAGCAAAAAATGTAAAGTCGGGAATCTGTGCAGCCTTTGTTACCTTCATCCCTCCAAAATTGCATGGCCCTCACCATGATCTCCTTGAAAAATGTGACGTGTCTGTGTCCAAAATGAAAACGAACATATTCAGCTACATGTAGATTTCATGTCATCGTAGATTTGACATAACCAGTTTTGACTGAACCCTTGATTGACTCACTGATTGTATGACAGCTGCCGCTAGCGTTTATTAAGAATACAATAATACCGAAGTTGCAGAAAAAAAAACAGTTGATTTCGTTATGCTGTACACGTGTTTCAAGGAGTAACCTCTCATCAGCAGCATTAAAATCAAATAATATGGAAAGCCATAATCCAAAAGTAGTCAAAAAAGAAGTACTCATTACCAAATAACATCGAAAT
>MJUU01001139.1:1773-23835 GCA_002080025.1 Modiolus philippinarum
CTATTAAAACATTTAAAAAAGGGTATTAGTCTAAACATTGGATTGAAATACAACATTGAAAAGGGGTTGAAAAGGTATACCAACAATGAAAAGGGTGAGACAAGGAAGGAAATGACAGAAAAGGGAAGAAAATATAAAGAACATTGTTACAACATATAAAAACATCCGAAAGACCATGCCCGAGTCGTTCCGACTAGTGAAAATACCCGACTTCCGGTTAACACATGGGGCTACGCCCACTTCCGGTCACGCACGCGTCATATAATAAGGTCATACATGACCCCTGCGGGGTCACGTGTTGTTCCAACACGCCATTTCCTATCAATAGGCCCGTATAGGGCTTCAATTAAGACCACTTCCGGTATACAACATGGGGCTACGCCCACTTCCGGTCGCGCATGTACACGGTAGTAAAGTCATAAAACACCCCTGCGGGGTCTTGCACTCTTTCAACACGGCATTTCCGGTCAATATGGCTACTTACAGTAGTTACACACCTACTTCGGGTTGCGCATGCGCAGTAAAAACACGTCTACATCCGGTCATGTGACTTCCGCTTCCGGTCACGTGACTTTGGTCACGTCACTTCCGCTCTACGTCACTTCCGGTGACGTCACTTCCGGCTCCACCACGCTCCACCACCTCAAATACGACCTGAACTGTACTCATATACTACTGTAGCTTTAGAAATAATATTATCGTTCCGGAAACATGATACGCTCGGGTTTGGTGGGGTTCCTAGCTTGTGTTTGGTTTTTGTGAACAGTTATGTTTCTTTGTTTTATCAATGTTTAATATACTGTCTCTATATGTGCTTCCTCTTTATTACTTAGTTTGCATATCTTTGATTTTCGAATTTTCTCTGTCGTCTCGATGATTTCTGTTTACGTTCACTGATATATTTTGCAAATATTTGCAGAATGTTATTATATATTCTCCTTGTTTAAACCAAGAAAAACTAGAAGTGGTGCCATCCCCGCACTCACCTGTTTGACACAGAGAGCAGTCGTTATAGACCCTTGGGGTAATTTTCCTCAACATTTTTAAAATCAAATTATTGATAGTCACTAGTTTTACTAAGAAAGAATACAAGGATATGCGGTTGCTAGGTAGAATTTCCAAAAAATGAGTGGTCTTTGAGACTTTCATGAAATTTACCAAATTTGGAATCAATTATTTTGAAAATCCAATTGGTGAAAATGATTGCCCTAATCGAAACAAATCCTAACACTATTGTCGCTAGGTAGAATTCCAAAAAATTAGTGGTCTTTTACACATTCAGGAAATTTACCAAATTTGGAATCAATCATTTTGTAGATCCAATTGTATGATTGCCCTAATAGAAACAAATCCTAACAGCATGGTTGCTAGGTAGAATTAAAAAAAGTAAGTGGTCTTTGACACTTTCAGGAAATTTACCAAAATTGGAATCAAATATTTTTGAAAACCAATTGGCGAAAATGATTGCCCCAATAGAAACAAATCCTAACAGTATGGCTGCTAGGTAGAATTCCAAAAAATAAGTGGTCTTTGAGACTTTCAGGAAATTTATCAAAATTGGAATCAAATATTTTTGAAATTTAATTGGTGAAAATGTTAGTCCTAATTGAAACAAATTACTACATGCATGGTTGCTATTTAGAATTCCAAAAAAAATAAGTGGTCTTTGAGACTTTCAGGATATTTACCAAAATTGGAATCATATTTCAGAATTTTAAGTATTCAAAATTTTATTTTCCAAACTCTTCTCAAAAAATGAAAGCATATGTTAGAAGTTAAAAAATATGAGTCTTTAACATTTTCAGGAAATTTACCAAAGTTGGAACCGGAATCAAAATTCCGAAACTTTATTACACATCTGCAGACTATATGCAACAATGCTTTAACAAAATTAAATCCATATTTCCAAAAATGTAGAAGGAGTTCCACTGGCAACCTCACATGTGTCAAAATCAACATCTTTGGGCCTCTTGTTTGCATCAAGACCAATTTAAAAAATCCGAAAGCTTATTACGCATGTGCTGCATATATGCAACAATTTTATCACAAAATTAAAACATTAAATCTAAAAATGAAGGAGGAGTTCCACTGACAAGCTCACAGTTGTCAAAATAGACATTATGGGCCTCTTGTTTGCACCAAGACCAATATCAAGAATCCGAAAGCTTATTGCGCATCTGCAGCACACATGCAACAATTCTATCACAAAATTAAAACACTAAATCAAAAAATGTAGGAGGAGTTCCACTGACAAGCTCACACATATATATAATGGAGATCTTGGGGCCTCTTGTTTGCACCAAGACCAATATCAAAAATCCGAAAGCTTATTGCGCTTCTGCAGACTGTATGCATTAATTCTATAACAAAATTGAATCCATCAATCCAAAAATGAGCGAGGAGTTCCACTGACAAGGTCCATCTAACGGACAGACAGACAGACAGACGGACGGACGGACGAGACCAAAACAATATCATCATAGAAAATTAAATAACAGTACATTCTGTTTTTATCATTTAATGACGACGTGAGCGGCTAAGTAAAAGAGTACATAAGATATATGACAATTCTTATGCTGTAAAGTGACTGTAAAATCTAAAATAAGTGTTTTGCCCATACCACGATACACATTGTGCATTCTAGAAGTTTTACAAGAACTAAGCAATAGTATCAAATTGGTTTGTTTTCTTATGACATGTGTAACATATACAGCGCAATAAGAGGCAGTATCCAAGCTGCGAGATGCATAGCTTTTAACAGGTGTCATAAGCTGAAAGACATTTGGTTTTGGGAAAACCATATTGCAGCTGCCAAAGTACAGTTTATATATGAATGGCCTGGAATTTGTTGCAAACTTCGTTAACTGGGTTTTTATTGTTTTCGATTCCTGCAAATTTAATGATAAGTATCAATTTTGTCCTAAAAAAGTAGAGTGCATGTTATAAAACAACGAATCAGTGGTTCTTTTTGTTGTGTCCTTAAAGAAAGGTGTTTAAAAAGTCGATTTTTTTTATCTACAAAAACTTATATGCTATTCTAGTTACAACTTGGAAGGGTCTATTATTCATCAGTATAGTAGCAATATAGGTGATGTGTCTCCTTTTTTCTACATTAGAATAAAAAACAATTATAGACTTATTAATCATGATTGATTTCAAGATTAAATGTTTCTTTTTAATAAAAAGTTGCTTGATAAATGAGAAATGCCTGTATTGGTTGTGTTTATTCCTGACCTTGTTATAAGTAACAGATGCGCTGACACAATAACAAAGGAGATAGAATGGTGCAATAAAGAAGACATATTAGTTCTTACTGTCCGTCGTCATATTTAGTGTCCCTTGATAAGCAATACAAAATTGTATATGAGAACAGATCGAGTACTCAATGAAGATTTATGTTATTTATTGATTCTTATTTGGCAGCGGATATACAAAACCTCATTCAAATCGACTGATAAAATGATGATTGCTACTTTCCAAAGAAATTCCTGTCCTACATAATTATCTCAACAATCTTGTTTCATACCTCGTTGATGTTTCGAAAAAATGTGAAATAAAACACATTCAGACAGGGCAAAGATTATTTGGACTTGCCTTTACGTGTACACTTTCTTACATCAGGCTAACATCCGTACACCTTGATTCGAAAAATACCATAGCAAACGAGTGTGAGGGAAAATAACTTAAGTCAAAGGTAGAGAGAAAATTAAAAAAGATAAAGATAGGAAAATTAACCAAGCAATTATAGAATACATAATAAAAAAGACAAAGCAAACACTTACGAACACTTAACAAAAAAAACTAATAGCAATTTGAACTACCAAAAAAACTTTGTAGTGCTCCAAAAACGGATTTATATTGTCACTAATCAACCCTTGCTTTGGTGATTTTCTTCATTTGAAGGATACCACAGACACTTCTACATCAGCCTCGTTCCTTGACCTTCACCTTGAAATTGACAACAGAGGGCGACTTCAAACTAAGCTCTACGACAAACGCGATGACTTCACCTTTCCAATAGTAAACTTCCCTTTTCTTTGTAGCAACAGCATATGGAGTTTACATCTCCCAGCTCATTCGCTATTCAAGAGCCTGTGTTCGATACAGTGACTTCCTTGATAGAGCCTGGTTGCTCACAAATAGCCTACTTCAACAAGGGTATGTTACCCAAAACTTCCCTCAAGAAGTTTTACGGTCGACATCACCATCTTGTGGACCGCAGATGGCTACAGATCTTTCCCTTTAAAGCTTAATTGTTGTTTCCTCTACCGGATTTGACTTTACTACCGGATTTGACATGTTCAACACGGCGGGTGTCTTATAAGAAGCAAGAGATGCTAACTCTACCGGTGCACCTGATCTCACCAATGGTTTTTTATTGGGCCCGTGTTGTTCATCTTTGTGTGTGTGTGTCTTCATTTTTCTTTTCTGTGCCGTACCCATGTTTTGTCTCTGTTTCTCTCCTTTTTTGTTTCTGGTGTTGCCATTGTCCTTGGATTGTTCGCTTTTGGATCGACGGTTCGGTTCTCACTTACTTTATAAAAATGAAATATCCATCAACCGTATCATAATGTATTATCGAAAATTTGAAAGCAATGAATTGTTCGTAAATTTTCTCCTATAACAATTTTGCCAATCTTTGAGTTTTTTTGTGCTATCTTACGTATTTCTCAAAGATGTATCACGCAAGTGTGCGTAATTCCTGAAGCCAAAGTTCTACATGATCATATATGGATTTAGAGTTTATACTTTTACATGCACAAGATTTACACCAGTATGTAAATTCACACATGTGTAAAGGTCTGCAAAACTACACCAGTATGTAAAAGTATTTTTTGCTATGCATTTACATAGATCTGAGATGTGTATTTTAATTCAAAAAGCAAGTTACAAGAAGTGAAAAGGGCCGAAAAACATGTAAAAAATAAAAAGTTTTCATTAGGTCTTGGAAATTTGTATAAGGTGTTGCATTGTATCTTCTTTCTTTTTTCAACCAGAGTCCAATTTCTTTTATAATAGGCCAAAAACGCACAATCAGACAAAACCGTCAGAGAAGTATGAATTTTATAGGGATAACAGTTCATTGTGTTTGCGTCAGTTTCATGATTCCATAGAAGTTGAAAGGCCCTTTTCTTTCGTTTCTTAGACAGAAACAGGATTTTGCAAAGTGTGCTTTTTTAAGTTTGCATTTAAATGCCCAAAATACATACCATGTAAATTTACACATGTGCAAATATACATTTACACTTGCCCCTGACCTTGTGCAAATTTACACCCTTTGTTAAGTTTACACGCGTATGCAGTTGCGTTTACTTGCAGTATTTGCACACTAAAGCAAATTTACATACCTATAAAAAATACACAAGTGTGTAAAACTGTGCAAGTAAATGGGTTGTATTCGCTGCTCTCCTTAAACGGTTTCAATTTATCTCTGAAACTGATATAGTTTTATCACTTTTATTAACACTTGGATTTCCAAATATTTTGATTTGATCTTCACTGAAGAGACATAAGTTGTCGAAATGCGCATATGCAGAAACGAATTTCACAGTAACTTCGGTATTTTGTTATTTTTGTACGTAAATTTGCCTGTATATAACAATGTTTTTGTGCAACATGATGAGTTTTATTCAAAACCACCAGATTGCTCTGGATTCTCTTCCCCATATATGCAAGCTTTAGTTGGTCACATTATAACCAGAGAAATCAACAGTGTAAACAATGATCACTTATGAGATCTTTTGTGAAAGGTCCAAAATATCGTGAACGACTAATCAACCGGAAAAATAATTTTGATGAACGCAATTCAGGAATATGCCAAACAATAGGCTAAGGGAGAGATTGAAAAAGCTGAAAAAAAACTTAACGACTGGATCAAATCCATAAAATCATTGACTGCGGCTACGTTTAGACCATTATGAGCCCAGCACAAAATGCATATTCAAAGAGCCCTATGTAGTTTAAAACGTGTCCTTTCGCCATGACCATTGTATTGATGTACTAGCTGACAAACCTTATAATATCACATTTATCTGGAAAATTCACTACATTTACTACTTGATGAAGGAGATTTAATTAATTTGACTACCCTACTTACAATTTCTCTTAAACACAATTTCAGAAGATCCTCAACAATCACAAAACAGTATTGCCTGCATTTGGTATCGATGCAAAGAGGAAAACAACCTGTATTGTCTGAACTACTTAAGTCCCTTACAAACACTAATACATTGCTGGCTCTGTCAAACAAAACAAACTCCTTTTCAGCTCCTAACTTCATTGCTTACTGCAGTCAAAGATGGCCTAAAATTATATTGTGATAGGCATACTCAAGAAGTTGGGTGAATCAAAAGTGAACTTTCAAAACTTTAAGGATTTGTGAAATATATATCTTCAACTGAACTTAACTGCTGCAATAAAGTTTAAACATTTGATATTCTACACTACTCTCCAACATGTTAAAGTCAGTACTCCGGAATTTGATACATCAGTCATTCTGTACTAAAAAATATGGACAAAAGATATTAGTTTATAATATAAGGTAGATAGGGGGCAATTGACAACACATTAGTCATATTGGAGAAAAAATGTGCCAGCAGACAATAGGGATACATATGGAATATAATTGTGCTCCAATGCAGCTGATTTATTATATATTCGGTGGTTTTCTTTCGTTGAACAATCCTCAACTAAAGGATTACTTTCATCTTGTATAACAAAAATGGACACGCAATTGAAATGATCACTGATGCATTATTCCTGGACTAATACTACCATATTTATAACTCTGAATCATTTTCCAAAGGCATTATGATTATTAAACCTCCGTTTTTTGAATAGTACTATTCTCAGAGCATATAGCCTCTACATTTCACAATTCATTCGCTATTGTCATTGTTGTGCATGAAGTTTGAAAAAATTACTGTTTCAAAAAACTTAAACACCAAGCTGTTATATCACCTTGATTTTACAGGTCGTTACAATATTTCTATGAAAAGACGACTCCTAGTTTATTATCAAACTATCTCTGTATCATGACGCAAGGAAGGTATTAAGAAATGATCTAAATTGGGTACAGGATTATTGTAGTATGGATTTGGATCCTCTCCTTGGCTTAAGTGACGCTCTTACTTTTGAGCAATATGAAATTGTATTAAATAACGTCTTTAAGTATATTAAGAAAACGAAACGTTTCCTCATTGTTTAAACATTAAACTATCCACACACACATCACACACATTACCTTTTTTGTTTTAAATGTGTTTACTTTACTCTATAAAGATTGAATATCATATTGTAATATATAATAATTAAGGTCTTTCCCACTTTGGTGGAAAGACCTTCTTGTATTTCTACTGATTATTATTTTTTTTTTTCTTTTTTTTTCTTCCAACATTTGCAAAAAAGTCTTAAAATATATCACTTTGATACTTGGTACCATTATTCAGAAATGGCTGGAATAGACCAGACTGACCCTGTGAAGCCGATCTATTTTTATTAACAGAGTTACATCAACAAACATGGTAAACCTTGTTAGCAGATGAACTCGGAGCTGATGAAGTGTAATTAGAAAAAAATGTTCGTTAGGTCATGACAAAGATTTGTTACATTTGGTTCGAAATTGTCCGATGGACCATTCTGGAATTATGCCCCCGCAAAATTTGATACTTTTTTAACAATGATTTTCTCCCAAACCGGAAGGGATAGAGACATGAGACCTACACCATTGTTCTTGGTTCCCCAGGGGCTATTTGAAAAGGCCAAGGTCAAAGGTCATCGAAGACCTTTATTTTGACCTCTAGACTTGTTAGCGGATTAACTCGGAAGCCGTAACAGATAGCTGATGAAATGTAACGGAGAAAATGTGTGTCTTGTTTAGACCTACATTTGTTAAATGGGTCCAAAATCATTGGACCAACCGTTTTGGACCTGTGGGCCAAAAAACGATTTTCGATGTATAAATAAGGGTTTTTTGCCTATAGCTCAAATACCATTGAAGATACAAACATATATTCAGTACAAAAAATGTTCAGGTAGACTTGACCTGAAAAATGACGTCAAGGTCAAATGTCAAGGTCACATTGAAAAAAATGTATTTCACGTTAAAGAGTCTATAAATGAACATACTATGCTTAGAATGTTGGTTTTCCCTATGAATCAATAATGAGAACATTCTGACGCAACTTTGGGAAAGACCTCTCAATTGTTCTTCGAACGATTGACATACTAGTTTAATTAGTATGTCATATATTGTAAATAATTGTAAACCGGAGACTTCATAAGTATGTTTTACTTGTGTCTAATCCAATTTGTTATATTCACAAATAAACTAAGTTTAAACTAATGTACATCTATTTCGAAGCGTACATCAGTACAGCTATTCCAAAGCGTACATCTAAATGTAAAGAGCACAATAGCAAAGGAGGACCAGGGAAAACTTCGAAAATCAAAGGTAAAGAAAAAAAAATAAGATCATTTGAAATTCAACAGACAATAACATAAACATAAAAATAAAGACGAAACTGAAGGGGTCGAATACGAACACTTAAGAAATATAGCTGTAGCAGTGTAAAACTTCCACAACATCATGTGTTACAGAATGAAAAGCATGATTTAGTTTAAGTCTGACACTCTAAAAACTGTTATTTGAAAAATCTGTTGTTTAGTCAAACATGTCAAAAGCAGCCAAAACTGATATGACAACTAGAATTGGTACAGGTACATTGAACTTTTTTCAGATCTTACAAAAATAATATATCCCACTGTCATTTTTTGTTTAATCGGTTTGCCTTTGTCGGGTTGTCTCCAATTTTGTTTCATCTAAATTGCCCGTGTTTTGATTTTTTATTCTAGTTTTTTTCCTCGTT
This sequence comes from Modiolus philippinarum, assembly GCA_002080025.1. Classification (NCBI taxonomy): domain Eukaryota; kingdom Metazoa; phylum Mollusca; class Bivalvia; order Mytilida; family Modiolidae; genus Modiolus; species Modiolus philippinarum. Next base: position 10,641 of record MJUU01001139.1, read on the forward strand.
TATGCTTTATGATCGTTTCCTTTGGTATTTGTTTACTGATATATTGGACAACTAGCTATCTTTAAACAAAGGCATAGTATTAATTTGCGGTGCATTAGGTCGTAGTTTTGTTAGTCCGACAAACAAAAGTATTGAGGTTTCTATATTTGCAATTTTAGCAATTTGTGTTAGAAATTCTCTATAAATGTGTGCTATACGGGATAGGGGCAATCGTCTGGCAAGTAAACCTTCTAATTTCATTTTTGATACGATTGGGTAATTCAAATCTCTCAACTGACCCTTTTCTCTATTTTCATGCACATGGAACGATAGGAATATGGAATGGAAAATGGATGGAAAACTTTCATGAAAATGTTATGATATTAACTGAAACACAAATGCAACTTGGACATATTGCAGGAAAGTATGAATTTTTGGAGTTAGAAAGATAGGTCAGAAGTTAAGGTTCGAATGACTGAAATAAATTGAAACTAGGAGTGTGTTTTTGATACAAAAACGAATGTCTCCCCCAAATACATATGCCAAAAAGGGGTATACCTCAATAAAGTATTGGCCGATCAATCCGGCCAGACAATATGCACAACTAGGCATGATGGTCAACAATCCAGTAAAGGTTGGTCGAAATCCGATCTAGAAAATGTAGGAAAATGGGCGTCCACAAACTTTGTGACGGACGGACGTACAGACTTACGGACGACAGACGGAAAATACAAAAAGAATATGTCTCCCCCTTGAGAGGGGAAGACATAAATATCAGAAACATTTGGTTTGCGAATGATAACTCACAAAGTAAACCTTAAAATCAAATTGGGTTTAGTGTACCAGAAAGAGAAAACCTTGTACTTGTTGAGGAGAATTTAAGCCAAAATTCAAGGCCGCAGTGACTAAAATAATATAGAAATATGGAATATATAAGTAAAATGACTGAAAGTGACATTTTAAAAGTATGTTATGAGGTATGAGTGTTAGCGCATTGTTGATCGGCCTCAAAGAGACTTAAAGATGAAGAAAAACAACAAAATCGCAGTTCTCTTTGCTAAATTTTGTCATGTAGTTGTAGGGAGTTTGTGTCATGTACGTTTATACAATTTATCCTTTCATTTTTTATCATATATGTCAGCTGGAAATACGACGAACAAGCATGAACCAATACGGATCATTCGAGCGAACAATACGAGTCTCTTTTAAGTTTTTACCGTAAAAGTGTCCGTATGGAGGCAAAATCAAGTATCAAATTAAATAATTTTGAAATCCGATAGATGAAAATGTTAAGTAGAATCCACCTAAAATGAGAATAACTTGTCTTTTAGACATACAGGATATTTACTAAAATTGGAAATACATTTTAGAATTCTTAGTATTCAGAATTTTGTCTAAATATAGGAAATTTATTCTAAAATTTACAAATATATGAGTATTAGAAATTTACCAAAGTGGGAACCAGACTAAGCATTCCGAAAGCTAGTACATCTAGAGACTATCCGAAAATGTAGGAGGAGTGAACGTGGCATGCAACATGTGTCAAAATCTACATTTTGGGCCTCTTGTTTACAACAAAAAAGTATAAGAAAATCCGAAAGCTTATTGCTCATCTACAGCATGTGCGCAACAAAATCAAGCCCTAAATCCAAAAATGTAGTTGAAGTTCGCGTCGCAAGAATGTGTGATTAACAGACGGAGAGACAGGCAAACGAGGCCAACGACAATATTCAAAGTGCAGGGATAAAAATGTAAACTATTGCTGAAAGCTCTTAATTGACACATATTTCGTAATTACTGTCATATCAGTAGAATCGTTATGATTCTCAGGCCGGCTTTACAGTGTCAAAATGTATCAGTACTGATAATCTGTGGTGCAGAACTACTCTTTCAGTACGATTGTTTGATACGGAGGGGGATTCATGCAAAATTCTTATTGAAAGTCCTCATTGAAGTTTGAATTTCCAAATCAAATGAAAAAAACGTGTACACAGTTAAAGCAATGTTTTACACAGATAGCATCTGTTGAAACTGAATCCAAGGTTAAGTCGGCGTTTATCTATTAACCTATTAATTTATAGTACATGTTCATGTAGTGGTTGACTTATAAGAATCAGTGCAAACGAAAATATAAAAATCGGTATAAAAAATGGACATTAATGCAATCGGCCATGTATACGTGCAAGGGTACTATTAAACTACCTCTTATTTGATAAATAAGTAGTAAATAACTAGTATCTCATATTTATCTTTATTGCGTAGAGTCATCAGTATGCAGAACTAGGTATCTGAAATAGAAAAAAAAAGTTTGATATTTATTTATCTTCTATATCCCTTTTCCATGAACGACATGGAGTATTATTGTTTAAGTGTCAAATTCAACAGTTGCAGATAAGTTTATTTCGAAGATCACATTTCCTTCATTACTACTTGAATTAATAAAATTTGAAAACCCATTCCATAATTGACTGCGCTGAATGGTCTGCAAAATGAGATTATGTAGACTAATTTTGTCAAAGATATTTTTAAACGCTTGGTGTGTTTTATTAGATGAAAGCCAGCTATATCAGGACGAATACTCCTCCATGGCAGATGGCTCTAAATAAGTTATATGACGGTTGCTTGTGAAACCTTGACAAGTGAAGGTAACTTACCTTTTTGAATCATGGATAAAAAAGTTATGAACTCAGACCCTGTTCACACTTACAATATTTGAATCGATCGCGATCGATTCCAATCGGTTTTAGCTGTTCATACTATAAAAAAGATCGATTGCGATCGATCTTATTTGGTCCGATTAAAAGAGGTGGTCTAAAAAAGATCCTTTCAAATAGAGACGATTATGGCGTTGATGTGAACAATAAAGATCGATTGCGATCGATTCAAGTGCTTAGAATAAGCATGCGATCGATCGCAATCGGTTCTAATGAGTACGACAAACCTAATTGAAATCGATTGCAATCGATTCAGATGTTTTAAATGTGAACATAAACAGGTTTTGAAAGAATCGATCTTAATTTGGATCGATCGCATATAGTTCCGATGTGAACACGGTCTAAACCGACGGTTTCGACTTTTTCTTTGGTGTCTCCACTTTAATTTCATTAACACAATATACAGAATTCTCACCAAACAATATGTCCAAATTTCAATGACTAAGATAAATGCCCATTTGTTTCTTTTATTATTTTTGATTTCAATGGATATTTACAGGTTTGAAAATTCTTATTTCTTCTGGTCGTATTATGATACAACCAATGCTCGTATATATTCATGTTACTTGTTAATATAACTTACCGAAACAAAAACATCTTCTTATTCGGTTACATTGCCCGCCTCCACGAAATTCGTGTGCCAAACAGCACCAATGACAGAGGATGTGGCTTGGAAATACAAGACTACATACTGGTACTCTGTTACAGATTGGAACTGCTACTTGTGTATATGCTGATTATTTAAAAAAAAACAAAGATGTGATTAAGTTGTCTTTGTCTCTAAATAGTTATTTAATGTAATAGATGACGATGTTTAACAGTATACTGAATCCGTTGTTTTCATGTGTCAACATACCGTGTAGGAAAAAAAAAGTGTAACGTTGATTTGAAATTTTTAGGAATACATTCAGCTGTATACTGAATCCGTTGTTTTCATGTGTCAACATACCGTGTAGGAAAAAAAAAGTGTAACGTTGATTTGAAATTTTTAGGAATACATTCAGCTGTGACTAAAAGAAATGAAAAGAATATTTTCGCCCTTTGGCTAACCTTGACTTCGCATTTCTTTAAAATCATAAATTTTATTCAACTCTCTGACAATATTTTATAGTATACGGTAATTTGTGGTTATTGAATGAATATTTGGGAAATATTGTCTCGAGAAGAATTCTGCATTGCACGAACTTGCTAATGCAATATTTCTGTATTGAGAGTCAATGAAAACGCAACACTTTTTAGATTTTTTTTCGCACAAATAACAATTTTCAACAAATGTAACTGCCAATTTACTTGTAATTACAAAGGCTTTACAAAAACAATTTTCCGCCTGACTGATTTTTGAAACCACGCCTTCCGCAATACTTGACATTAAATGCACAAGAATGGGGTTTTTTGGCAAATTTACGCATGATTGGTTTTCTTTATTGTTCACTACAAAGCTTAACCCGTGAAAACATTTTTCCATTTGAAAGTTTTGGGACCGGTTTTCATTTAATCCATGAATGATAGGGTTTTTTTTCTCAAAATGCCTTGTTTTCCCATTAACAAACATTAACGTTTATCTTCTGTGAACCACGATGAATTAGTTTGAAATTTTGTTAGCTTCATTTGGAATCTTTTGGGAACATTTGTGCAAATTTTCAAATTGTTTTGATGTTAAGAATTGAAATTCTGAAAAATCGGTATTTTTTACCAAAAAATTCAAACATTGCCTTTTTGTAAAATTTCAACTCGAATCAACTTATTTTGCACCAAAACCCCATTCTTGTGCATTCAAATTGGAACTCAGAATTTGAAGAATGAGGCATTTCTTGCTTAATTTTTCGTCGGTGTGATTGAAGTGTTCAGATAATTTTGAAATTTTGATTTTGACCACTCAATCAAATGTTAATGCTGTGGTAAATTTTCAAGAGTGGACTAAAAATGCATGGATCCAAATCTGTAAGAAGACACGTGGCTTAGTAGTTTAGCAAAGAAAAATTCTTTAGCTCGACATAGAAGATTTCTAAAAGATAAATATCAGGTGTTGCGTTTTCATTGGCGCTCAGTATATATTCATCGAGGGATAATATTCCCCAATATTCACGCAATAACCCTTGTATTGTATAGTAAAGCCAAAATTTATATAAGGGGATTTTATTGTCAATGACATCGTGAAATTTAAAGTCGTACTTCACCAGTGCAATATGGAAAAAAGTATGGCCTCTTTCTCGCGAATTTATTTTCTTTAGCAGTCCAATTTAGCGAATACATTATACCTTCTCCACACCGAGTCAAACAAAAAGTACACTGAGAATGACGTCATAAAAATATTAGAATTTCTGATTGACACTATTTTTGTCCAATTTTGGGGCCGCAGTTTCAACAAACAATCGTAACTTTTAGGTGACCTTTGCCTTTACTCGTATGAGGTTAAGTTTTTACAAGGGCGAACATAGAGAAAACAATCACCAGTACTTCGGTGCAGGCTTGAAAACAGATTTTGTTGGGAAACTTGCAATATCTAAATTTAAGGAAATTTTGTTTAAAGTAAGGAGTATTTCCCTCTTGCATAGCTCTGTCCTCCCCTGTTTTGGCTTTTCTATTTAGATCATTTTGGTAATTTGTTCTCTTTCAGCTTCTAAATCGGTTTGTGGATTTTTAAATGTTTTAATTTATCTCCATTTAAGAGACATAAGTTATCGAAATGGCCATATGCAGAGAGTAAATTCATAGTAACATTGGTACTTTGATATAGAGAAAGCAAAACATTTTGCCCAGTCCCTTAAATTCGGCTTCCGTTACATAGATGATATACTTTCTTTTGGTAATCCAAAATTTTAGGAATATTTCACCAAATCTATCCCAATGATATTATACACCTACATCAGCTTGTATCTAGACCGTTTGTTGTATATTGACGACGATGAACGTTCCAGACCTAAGCTATATGACAAACGTGATCATTTTAACTTCCCAATTGTGAACATTCCCTTTCTTAGCAGCAATATACCTGTACCTCTTTTCTATGCCCTAAGGGCAGTCTTAATTTCACGATAATGACCACTTCTTCATTAACTATTATTTTTATTTCATTGAGGAAACCATGACATTTAAAATGACATGTAGATTTTTGTATTCTTTTCTTGTCTGATGAATGTTATCCCTACATTGCATTTCAACATTTATTGATAACAAAACTAAAGAGTTAATTACAGCTTAAGCATTGACTAAATAACAAAATACCGAAATTACTGTTAATTTACTGTTACTACTGCGCATTTCGACAACTTATGTCTCTTCAGTGCAGATCAAATCAAAACATTTGGAAATCAATATACCGAAATATGAGTAAAAGCTGATAGAGAACAAATTACCAATAGGATCTGAAAAGTTAAACCAAAATAATCTAAGGGCAGAGCTAAGCGAGAGGGAGATACTCCTTATTTTGGAACAAAATTTGGCTAAATTTAAATATTGCAAGTTTCCAAATTAAATCGGTTTTCGGGCCATCACCGAAGTACTTGCAATCGGGTTGGGGAATACCCTCGGGGACTAACAGTTCAAAAGCAGTGGCATCGGCTCAGTGGTACTAAATAAGAAAATACCGAAGTTACTGTTAATTAAGTTTCTGCATATTCGCATTTCGACAAATTATGTCTCTTCTTTGCAGATCAAATCAAAATATTTGGAAATCCATATACCGAAATATGTGTAAAAGCTGACTTCTTCATCAGTTATAATAACTATTATGAAATTATTCGCACACCGGTCATAATGACTGGCAAACAGGTCATTACCGTCTGATAACGACTGATTGAAAAGGTTAAAGAGAATAATAAATACCACCTGACTATCTCTATACCAATGAAAATAGTTTATTTCGAACTTTTAAAAACAGGTCATCCGTTATACACTATCATAACAAAATAAATTCAAATGCATTTTCACTGAACCGGCTGAACTTGCCATTTAATTTACTGTTTATTATGCAACTTGGGTATTTTTGTATTTGACAATTTTTGTAGGTTTGTGTTTAAATTCGTTGTAGAGCATTTCCAGAACCAAACTAAACTTACTGCCATTTGGAAGCGCAATTGTTTTTCAATTCGCAACAAAAAATTTGTTTGGGTTCTCGGTGTCCTTAGAGTAGTACCATTTTCGTAAGCACTGTAAATGGATTAAATGGACACAAAGGGCTATTTACAGCCATGTTCGACTGCTAATATGTCAGAAAACATGCAAGTGTGGCATATTTTGATTTCATCTTTAGGAAATATACGAGCCAGAGACCACTTCACACGATTTTTGACATTTCAGCAACATTTGAAAATGGCAAAACATAGGAACAAAATTCACGGCTAAATGGCCACACTTCTTTACAGTAAACATGTGTAAAAATAACAAATATCTTTACATCCAAGCTCTCAAAATCCAACAGGGGCGATCTGAGTCGGATCACCCCAGCTATCTCACCCAAATTAGAACAAAGGATATTTTTACTCGTTTTGATTATCAAGGATAGATTTTGAGAACTGTTCAGTTCTTTTGACTTTTTTATGCTTAACTATCAAGATTCTAAAACGTTTAAAAATAACATAGTCAATAGTGATATTCAGGGTCGTTTCATTTACTAGATTACTAGACTTCTGCCTTAAACATTACACAACGGACTCGTTGGAGTTAACGTGTTAAATCAAAGTACAGATGTACTCTTATTCGGTTTTCCCCGTTTCTTAACCTTTTCCGAGTTGTAAGAAAGGGAATTTTATATACTCTTTTGTATAATTGATATAATTTATTTCAGAGATAGTACAAAATACAAGGAGAGCTAGACGAAAGAAGTTTGATAAACTTTGCACATGCATTGACATGTATTGAATTATTTTGCTATGTTCAGATGATTTTTGTCCATAGATGCTGAGGTTATTTTTCCCACAAAAATTCAGAGTGCTTTCTTGACAACTGACTGATCTGGTTTACTGGCGTAATGTTACAAAATGACAATTGCTGAAATTGAATTTTGAAGACTGTCGCCAAGTGATCTGAAATCAAACATATATACAACACACCATTTTTAATCATTTTCAATCTAACACATTCAGGCGCGGATCCAGGCAATTTGAAAAGAGGGGCGTTCCGATTTGAAATTGAAAAAGAATTCGCCGAGCGCAGCTTGGCGCGAAAATATTTTTGCGTATTTCTTAATAAAACATCAGGATATTCATTAAAAAATACACGATTGTCCAGAAAAAAAGGGGGGTTCCAACCCCGGAACCCCCCTGGATCCGCCAATGACATTTTTCGTTTCAAATCGAAAGTTACACCGATAACGAGGCCAGGAAATTTGAAAATGATATGAAATAAGGCCGAAATTGTGATAACATTATCAATAACCACCCCATTTTTATTTACATTATATAACTGTGTTTTTAAAAAAAATGTGAAACTACACAGCTGTTATATTTAAACGTTCAAAACATATGATAAATATCATGATTAAATATTTAGTTAGAAACGTCGTTCCGTGATGATATCGATATCAGTCACGGCTGCTACCCTTTATTACACCCCCCAAAAAATCTGTGCCTAGAGTCATGTGTTACTTTAATTAGAAAACTACTAATACCTTTGTTCTGTTTTAAATATATGTTAATAAGATATGACATGGGTAAATCCGTATTACATGCTGTATCAACCCTCATTAGCTTGGATGTAAATTCGTTATCACGCTTGGACTTAGTGTGATCACCCTAATCCCTCATTCCGTCGGGTGATCTCTGACACACTGCGTCATCGTATGATAACTATTACGTGAATACTTGCCAAATCAGGAATAACATGTATTTACTGATTTTTTTTCAGTGATTGGATGTAATCACTGAATTTTTTATCATATTTACAGCTATTTACTAACTAATAGGATATGATAAAAGCACGAAATTTTCTTCTTGATAATATTTTTGTTCGTTTCGGTGATACAGTCTATCAGCAAAAAATAGGTATTCCTATGGGTACCAACTGTGCACCTCTCATAGCAGATTTATTTCTTTATTGCTACGAGTCACAATTCATGGCAAAAATTCAAAAAGACCCTTCTAAACAGCATTTAGTGGATAAATTTAACATTACATATAGATATTTGGACGATATTTTGGCTTTAAATAATCCTGAATTTTCTAAATTTACAGATGAAATTTATCCTGCAGAACTTACTTTAAATAAATCCAATAGCAGCAGTGATTATACTCCTTTTCTTGATCTTGATATATCAATAAATCAAGGAAAGTTAAACACTAAGGTTTAATAAAAGGGATGATTTCTCATTCCCTAAAGTCAATTTCCCCCATCTCGACGGCGATGTTCCGTTAGCCCCTTCTTACGGGGTCTACATTTCACAACTTGTTCGATATGCACGAGTATGTAGTAATGTTTCTGACTTCAACGACCGATATCTTTGTCTCACTGAAAAACTTCTGCATCAAGGGTTTAGATATCATAAATTGATAAAAACATTCTCTAAATTTTATTATAGATACATTGACTTATTAAAAAAATTTGGTTCTACATGCAGGGCTCTTATACATCAGGGCATTTCACATCCAAACTTCTATGGAAATATCATTTACAAAGCGCATAAATTCAAAAATTGTCCTTCCAAACTTATTAATCCGTTGAACAAACTTATTCATAAAGGATATAAATACAGCATTGTTGTTAAATCTTTACTTCTGGTTTTTGTTGGCAAAAATATTGATCATCTCCTAAATGCTTTACACCATAACTAAATTTAAACAATTTTTCATATTGGCAGTATTTGGCATTGCATAATATCATGTTCTTCTTTCATAATTGATGATGTGGTTATACCAAATCTATTTAGAAGTATTTCAATTGAAATTTCATATGTAAGAAGGCTTGATATCATAGTCAACGGAAATTATGTCCTTAGCTAGCTGTCAGTAACTGCGAGCATTTGTCCGGACAGTACCTGTGTGTATTGTCTTCATGTTTTATGTACTTCATTGTAAGGATACTCGTCTTGATAAGTTGGACTTTTTTCTAGTTTGATTTTTACTGTGAGTCTTTTTGTGTATTTATTTTCAGCCATCACCACACATAGGGGGAGGGTTTGGATCCAGGAAAACGAGTTTAACCCCACCGTCAGGAATATGTTGGTCATTGGCTTGTCCTTGTCTTCTTATAAAATTTTAGTTTCTTGATATTTGGGTTATTGGATGTGGTTTGTTTCCATTGATTTATTCACTTTTTTACCTTTTCGGGCCATTTAGGGCTTACTATATGGTGTGAGGTTCCTCACTGTGTTGAAGACCATATGATGACCCCTAGATGTTTTGTTTTTGGTCGTTTTAACCTGGACATGGGATGTTGTCTCCTTGATATTTACCCCATTTCCTTTCTTTTTCATAATCTTAGATCAAATGGTATGTTGTCTGTTAAAAAATGTAACAGTTCATTTGTGTATCTAAATTAACTAAAGTCGATTTTTGAAATTACAGTGACAACTTTTGCCTCCTTGTACATACGTTCAACATTACTTCCAAATTTTGTATTAATTGTTAGTAGACTTCAAAATGTTGAGTGTGTCGTATAAGAATTAAATTTGTCATCGTAGACCGTCTGATCTTGACCGTTACGTACAGGAACTGCTCGAGATCTTAGAATAAAATAGTGTATTGAACATTTTACAAATCTGGGTGTTGAATTCTATAAATTTTGATTTTTTCCGCAAGAGTTACACTGTTTGATTTTAAAGCGCACTTTATATTGCTGTATTCGGTGTGACACAAATAATTCCCGTAATTCTGCCTCCTTCAAGAAAAAAACGTTAAATGACGAAATCAGAGGACGTGCGGTGTTACCGACACCGGACTTGACTATGTATCTTGTCTTGTAATAGTGAACTCAGTTTTTGATATCAAGTATATAACTATGAGAAACGAACAAGGCAGAGGTGCTAAAATAAAAACTGTAGAACCTAGAGGTACATGTTGGCGTTGATATGTTATGCAGGATCCATAAACTGACCAAGTATTATTGTCTTACTGTGCCTAGTTTGCAACAAACAGAACTTGATTTAAATTTGCCGTAGTTGGACTAAGTATGGACGGATAATAAAGTGCCAAAACTATGTGAAATAGTAAACATCTATTTATTGGTGGCTATAAGGACAATAACAAGTTTACGGTTAGCGGAGACGTCGGAATTTTATAGGCGCCATTTCTCTTTTATCTTTGATCCGATTGTAACCAAACTTTTCATGATTATTGTAGACTATGCCTTATTGTGCACATACGAAGACCGAATTTTCAACCGTCTAATTCAAGTAAATATAATTTCCCCTTCAAGTTTTCGGAAAATTTATTTTGTGGGCTCCACTTCTCCTTCGCCCTCCATCTGTTTTTACAGAAATTAAGCAATATTTTTTTACCACAGTGTGAAGTTGTATATATCATTTTGCCAAAATCGTCCATCAGTTCTTAGTATGGTCCTTTGTGAATTCAGAATTGTCAATATTGAGTTTGTTAGCGCCACTGCTGTTGCATCTATGATACACCAACCAAACTTCACAAAACTGTTTATGCCTAGTTGTGCATAAAGTTTTATCAGAACAAAAAAGTTTAAATCTTACATTTTTTCGTTATCTCGAATTTTTATCGCAGTTAACTTCGGTATTTTGTTATTCTTCAGTGTCTCACAAATGTTTTTCGAGTCTTGAAAACATTGAAAGCCAACACAATACGGAAGGTGCAATGTTTCGTAGTATACACTTTTTTGAACTATTTATCACTGTCTTTTAAGCTGACATTGTAAACATTGGCTGGCCTGCGAAAAAAAACAAGTAGCAACAAGGTGCTGGCTGTTCTGTGTGCTTTCAATTGTAGACAAGCATCTGAATGTGACTGCAGACAAGCTTAATGATTTTGCTATAAAGCCATTCTACGAATGATGACATTCCTGACTTTTTTCGATGTACTTTATGCCTTGGATTTCTTATTCTGATTATTGATTTAATTCATCATATAATTCGCAACTTCTGTATTCCATGACAGACCTAAATAAATGTAGATCATTCTTTTCTTCAAATAAACTAAAAAATCAGAAGGTTGAAAAAAATTGGAATTCTCACTGTCTTTGTGAATTTATTGATTTTTTGGCTTGTTTTATTCGTATCAAGCATGTTTTGCTACTATAACTTGGGGTTGTAATGCGTAGTCAAATCATTTAGCAATTGTATTTTAGCAAAATAAAGTATAATGACTTACCTACACTGATAGAAACGATGAGCAAAGAAAGAAGAAAAAGGGTTTTCATTTTCTTCTTAACCTATAAAAAGAAAAACAAACTGCATTATATATAATAAATATTTATCTTTGAAATATTCCCTTTAACCTTTGTTTAAATTTAAAAAAAAAAAAAACAGAAAAAAGGATTGCGTTACTCAGTAAATTGCAGGTTTTAAAAGTACCTCTTATATTCAAGTGCATGCGATCTGATAAAAAAAAATCCAGTCACACTGTCACGTTTCAAGCCCCCGGTTTTCGAAGTGTAGTGATCCCGCTATACAAGAAGCAAAGCGTAGCGATGCGTTAAACCGAAGAAAGAACGTTCTAATGCGTAGTAAACCGTGGTTAATACACTGTACGTAGAGAAACGTAGTACAGAGGTGTAGATACGCTTCACTACGTTCAAATAGGTTTGCGCCTGTCCTAAGTCAGGAAATTTATTTATTAAGCCTTTGTGTGTCTTGTCTGTTTTCTAGTTAGTTCACTTTATGTCTGTGGGAGTTAAGGATGGTGTTTATTTCGCTGAACTTGATTACTCTTTATTTAGGGGCCAACTCCGACCTGCCGTTGGTTGTGGGATTTCCTCACCGTTCATTGAAGATCTTATGGTGGCTTTGAGTTGTTATTACTCCCCTTTGGGTCGTTGTCTCTTTGACACATTCCCCGTTTCCGTTCTTTTTCCTATATCTCACGTTATTACGTTCAATCAGGTGGAAGTCTACGCATTACTACGTCTTCTGAACAGTTTACTAGGAATTCCATACATATTACTACGCTTTGCTACGTAGTACTACTTGTTAAAGAAGTATGCATGTGTTTTCCATCATCATATTGTGATATTTCATTCAAACAGCCAATATCAAGTTCTCGCCATACCTTTTCTAACGGCGGAACACTTTTTAATATGAAAAGGACGTTTTCATTTTACTGCATTTGTTCGACACAGGTTAATGTATGAGTCGTCACAGAGATTTTTGAATATCTTATTTACATATGTCATGTATTCTGATCTCATAATGTGATGTATTAGCATATTCTGAATCGATTGAATTTTATAAATCCTTATTTCAATGTTGGTGAATTATAAAATTTTGACAGTTGCATTTGTATATTTATTAATGATTGTCCGCTCGCTAATGAATCTGCTAAATTGTGAACCATTTCACGCTCTTCGCATATATAAAGATCAGTCTAATTTTATATCGACCTTCTTAA
>MJUU01001139.1:23845-56266 GCA_002080025.1 Modiolus philippinarum
AAAAAAAAAAAAAAAAAAAAAAAAAAAAAAAACAAAAAATATAATGATTCATCTTGCAGTCACCATGAGACCTTTAATAATTAGCTTTGCTCATACCTCATGGTCAGGCAGTTTAAAACGGCTTCCATCATGATTCGATGCTAGATGTCTTTCAAAGAAATATGTGCAGTTGTTTTCATCATTGAACTAACGACATAATAACCTTTCACGCTGTCAAAATATGGCAACCAAGAAATTGTCCTGATTTAAAATGCTTGTTGTTCTGATAAAAGAGGGATAAATGAGCTCATTTGTGACAATTATACCATGATACCAGAAAATAATTATAGGGCACAGAATTTAATGAATCTTAATATTACATAGCATTTTCATTTTTCATATATCAAATCTATAACTATATTTATGACAGTTGGTCACCATACTCTCTACAATAAACACAATAAATAAATAAATAAATAGGTAAATAAAAAAAATAACCATTTCTAAAAAATAATTCTGAAAACAACAAACATAATTTTTAGGGTGATAACATATAATCAACCACACAAACAAATGAAACAAAAGAGTTAGTTTGAAATAACATATGAAATAAGAAAACGAATTGTCGGAAAGCCAAACACTTACCGCCCGTCTCTTTATACAGACAAAAACGACCACTGTGATATTGTTTATATACAATATTTCAATATCTCATAAAAGATAATTTATGCCATTTACAAACCAAATAAGATATTGTGGTAAGAATTACGTAATTGTTCCAAACTAAGCAACTTCTTTTTAATCCATAAAAGATACAAATGTGCATTTTTGTGCATGAAAAATCACGTTTCAAGTACGAAGATGAATTCTAAAGTATAAACATATGATATATTACTATGTTGTTGTATTCCTCTAGTAGGCATCAATCATTTCATATATACGTTCAGCTATGTATCTGATATTCGATATGTATCTTAGATCTGTTATGAACGTTTTGCATTGTATCTAAGATTTGTTAAGTACGTTTTGCAATCTACCCGAGATATGTTTTGTACCTTAAGCTATGTATCACATTTTTGTACGTTCTCTCATGTATCTTTGATTTATCTTATAAACATATATAAACATTACTTCTTCCCTTCATTTGACCACCCCTGAATTTGTTTTTTTTACATACTTTATATCAAAGAAAAGTATTACTCTCCTGAAATCCAAAATCACAATGTACCTCCAACGAATTTATGTATGCACAATAAACAATGAAAGGATATGCACGTGAGACAAAGTCTTTATACCTAGCAAGAAAACAGCGCTCCATCTTAAAGTCACCATTAGGCCTTCAACGATGAGCTTTGCTTATACCTCAAGTCGGTCACTAGCAACGGTTTTGAGCGGAATTCATTGATAGATGTAGAACAACGCTACATCCATGAATATTTCCTTTTGTTCATACATGCGGGATTGCCAACACACACAATAATAACTGGCAAAGTGTCCTTACAATAGATTTTGTATGAACCTTCCGGGCGCACCAAGTGTCAGTGTTGAAAATCTGCCGTTACTTATTTTAAAGAGTATGGCCACTTTCCAGTGAATTTATTTCCTTCAGCACACCGATTTAACGATTGCATGTCGTTTAAGATGTCATTTATTATACACACTATTATAACTAAATCAATTCAGGTGCATTTTCAGACATTTAGATAAAAGATTCAGTCAATGAAATTGCCACTTGAATGCAAATTTGACAGATTTTCACAATTTTTGTAGTTTTTGTAAAAACACGCTGCATAGCACCCCCAGAACCAAACAAAACTAACTACCATTTGGAATGTCAAATATTTATACATTTTCAACATAAAAGTGATTTGGTCCTCGGTGTCCTTCGGGTAGTTCCATATAATATGGCTTAAATTGACACAAAAGGATGTTTAGAGTCATGTTCGCTTGCTAATATATCAGAAAACATACATGTGAGGCATATATTAATCTTAAAAAAAAAAAAAAAAAAAAAAAAAAAAAAAANTACCAGATTTTTTACATCATTTGAGCATATTTTGAAAATGGCCTAATGTAGGAACAAAACTCCAGCCTTAACGGGACATGCTTCTTTAGAGGCGAGGTGACTTACATGTAGGAAGCATTTACAGTCCAAACGCAAAACTTCAAATTTCATTTATATTTTGGCATGTGAATCTTACAAAATGCAGTGGGAAACATCAAACCCTTCAATCTTGGATGAAACAACCACTGCTGCTTTTATACACACTGACCCGCCATATAAGTATGTATTCTTCTGATGTTTCAGTATTGTTAAAATTTCGTTTATGAATGATTCTTATAATATAATAATATGACCCTCCCTAATTGTGTCAAAAAAAAAAATTAAAAAAGTGCCTACGACCAGAAGTTTTCAAGAAAAAAAAGGTTAGGGTTAGAGGGTTAAGGTTAGGGTTAGGGTTAGGAATTTTGAACAAATTTATCATTGATCTCGGTCAGAATGAAGCCTATTTCGGGGTATGGGTAATAAAAATCACTATTCACGTAACGTATGCATCTTATTCATATAATTTCTTTTCTAAGTTCTTAAAGATATAATTATCAAACTATTTAAAACACAAAAGGTGAGCTTTGATGGCTCACTTGCTTGAAAATTTGAAAAATCTTGATTTTTAAAGATTTTACGATGTCTTGAATTTGACCATAAAAAGCAACATTTTCTTACAAAACTTTCTTACGTCATCATGAACCTATGCTTTTTATTAGTAATGTTTCTTCAGATTCACGAGATCTAACAATCTGGAAACTTTGACAGAAAACTTGATGGTAGAAATTGATATTTTTACCAAAAATGACCCCAAAAATAGGTCACAATTGATAAAATTGAACAAACCATTAAGAATAGGATTTTTAAATGATGACAGCACAGACAAATGTTTTTTGTTCTTGGTCTGGACATTTCAAAAATATAAGTTTTGGAAAAAATTGATGAAGAAAATTTTTGACCCTTAGGGGAATACATCCTTAAGAAAAACTGGCCAATCATTCGATAGAGTAAAATTTCAACATTTCTTTTAAGCCCTTTTGGATTTCTAAATTCACAAAATTACTTCTTCCAGTCCGTTTTTCGACGAAGTCGTTTACGGCCGCTTTTAACCTCTTGTATCTACGGACGCTTTAACTTGACAACCGTTGAAGCAGTTAAAATTATCTGTTTTCTTATTGGACACTGCTGGGATTTAAGGACAATTCGAATCATTGCCCATACATGTATCAGAGACATAGATTCCAGTCTGCTCTTATCAAATGTATCAGGCGAGTATTTAAATGTATTTTTTGAGTAAACATTATTTGTAACATAAATTGCATTTTTCCTTTAATGTTCTCATGCATTAATAGACTTAAATGTTTAAAGTTCTCAAACTATGGTCTAATATGAGAAATTTGTGGTTGTACCATAAAGTGGAATGGCACGTGTGAATTCACATTCATTTTCAATGGAAGTAGGCGGAGCTTAAGCTATGGTACAATATGAGAATTTTCATATTGTACCATGGTTGAAGCTCCTCCCCTTTTTCAAATAAATTCACCTACAATGTATTATGCAAATGAAATGCATATTTAGACTAAAGTTCAAATATGACTCCTGGCAAGACATAATTTTTGTCCCCCTCCGCAACGCGGAGCGGGGACATAGAAATGCTTGCGTCGGTGCGTCCGTCCGTCACACTTTCTTGTAAGCGCTCTCATGTCTACAAATTTTAACGGACTTTCATGAAATTCATACCAAATGTTTATATTACTAATACCTTGGTCAACTTTGAAAATCAGCCTTTTTCGATACTTTTTGACGGAGTTATGGGACTTTGACCTAAATTATGACTCTGTTTTAGCCAAAAATTGACCTTGTAAGCGCTCTCATGCCTACAAATTTTGACGGATTCTCATGAAATTTATACCAAATGTTTATACTACTTAAACCTTGGTCAAGTGTGAAGATCAGCTTCGGTCGAGACTTTTTGACGGAGTTATGGGACTTTGACGAAAATAAGGACATCGTTTTATCTAAAAATTGACCTTGTAAGCGCTCTAATGGCTATAAATTTTAACAGATTTTCATGAAATTTATTCCAAATGTTAATACCACTAATACCTTGGTCAAGTTTGAACATCAGCCTTGGTGGATACTTTTTGTATCCCTACATATTTAATTCTGAGACAGTCCTGAATGTTTGAAAATATTGCAATTTCATATACAATGTACATTATACTGCTTGAAGGGTGGGAGACCCAGGGATTCTATTCTTGTTATTCTACATATTGCTAAGTAAACATTTGTCCTTGTAACCTCTGTGTTATTTATTCTTACAGTACTTTCATGGCAATATTAGAGCACATGCAATAGATGAACATGATAATCGAACACCTCAATAATCTTCTGTGGTCAGGCTGTCCTTAGTGATATTCATGACCCGAACCTGATTGTCAATACACATTATACTGGTTTCGCAAATATAATGTAGGTAGTTCACGTATTCCCTTTTTATTTGTTAAAGAGAAGAAAAATTCTGGTAGCTATCGTACCAAAATTTTGACTTTCTGTAGATTTTTGAATCAACCCATATTTAACTGTATAGTGTACAAACAATGCCTTGAATCATCCAGATAGAAAAGGGGGTCTCTTTTATTCACCAAGCGAGACCGGAGCGAGATAGCAAACTGAGAATTAAAAAAGAAAAAAAATTAATACTATAATATGTGAATCTCGGGGGATGGGGGTGGGGGTGTCCTTGGAAGGGAACGATTACCGGTATTTCAAAGGCCGAAAGCAAGTCAATGTAAAATGAAAAAGAGGGCATAGACGTAAATCTTGAGCATCAAAAATATCAAATAATGGGATGGGAGATTGAAAAGATACAGTGCTACATTAGACATAATTAATCTTCTGTTCACCGTCTGTGAAATGGACCATATTGAGTAATCGTTGTCCAATAAATTGCAAACAATTTCCCTGTTTTCTGTCTGTCGAGTGGCAATATGCCGTTTATTTTTTTAAATAAAAACAATTTGATGTATATGAAGCCATTTGCTACATTGCATACTGTTTACTTGTAATGTGGACACAATATCCATCGGTGCATTGCATTTGCGCCAATTAGTATTCCATTTGCGCTACGAACTGTATTTCATTTGCGCCAAAATAAAACCTTTGCATTTGCGCCAAATGCAGTAAAACTACTTGTAACTTTTATACTTATTATCTCAAAGCCATGAAAAAATCACGTGCCCCGCATGAGGCTTCAAGCCTATTAACAGCTGTAAAAGATGATCTTCGTGCTTCCAATAAAATATAGTGCGCAAGTTTCTTTCAAAATCGTATACATTTAGTATTTAAGTTATATTTCTTCATTTTCTTGAGTTGAATACAGTGTTGTTTTAATAAATTGAAAACAATATGCATGTTTATCAAATTTCTCGTTTTTTTATATTGCGTCTCGGATCAACGAACTTGTCGCGCAGTAATTTGCGAGATGAAAATAACATTTGTTTACCTGTGACAGTGTACTGGACATATTTATAGCAATGAAATCAACATGCGAAATCACACAATCCGATTATTTTCACGTATTACGGAATAACTTAATACACAATTTTAATGAATATTTTATTTTCTCATTTACTCCATATCCTTTTATTCACCATGCAGACGTATGTAGCAGTTCTTTGGATGACTACGAAGTTTTGCCACATGTAGATTTTCAGGGCTTCGAGATTCAGCTCCATCGGAGCTTTGATTTATTTGTGTTTCCCACTTCTGTTTGCCAGCATTACCTGTTTTATTTGTTCATCATGGGGAGGTTGAAGTAAAATTTTGAGCAAGATATTTTACTAAATCGCTAAACTAATATAAACACTGTAAGACCGCTATTTATACATGTACAATGAACAAACAATCGTGTTTAAAGTTTCAGAAATACCAAAAACATGTTATTAATAAAAAAAAAACGATCAAGAAAATATCACTTTGGATTAAATTAGGCAAATTTTACCTCCGCTACTTAACCCGTTGCATCTTGATACACAAAAATGATCCAAACAAATGGGTGAAGTGAAAATTTTGCATATCTTTGATATAGTAAATAATCAATATTAAATAATAAATTAAATATTTTCCAAACGATATATTTAATATAAAATATTTCATAGTATATTTATTATTGTTTCCCCGTCCTATATATTACATGAAACTTTACATGTAAAATTTTTACCTGAGAAATGGCGCAATGAAATGCAAGCTTGTGGCGCAAATGATATACCCCACTTTTGAAAAATTGGCGCAAATGCAATGCACCCTAAATGATATCTATAAATCTTCATAATTCTATTCCGTTACGCCGAGTCCTTTTGTCGGACAACAGCGACAGCGATTGTAAGAACATTTTAGCAGTTAATTTTATGACCATTTCAATGTCTCGCAACTTGCTACTAAAGTTTCTAATTTTGATTAAATATAGTGTTTATTCATGCCCTCCTGGGCCTTAATTTGGTAATAAAATATTCTGATTCTATTCATTTCATCTAATTTATAGCCTTCCTCCAAACGATATAACTTTGGACGTATCATTTATAAAATGACGGGTGATGCATGGATAGCAGGAGTAACCTACTCTGTGTGAACTTGTCCTGGAGACACCCTGTCGGCACACCTGGTCTGACTCATTAAAGACGTCATGTGAACAGTCCAGGAGACACTTACCCTGTCGGTACACCTGGTCTGACTCATTAATGACGTCATGTGAACTTGTCTAGGAGACACTTACCCTGTCGGCACACCTTGTCTGACTCATTAAGGACGTCATGTGAACATGTCCAGGAGACACTTACCCTGTCGGTACACCTGGTCTGACTCATTAAGGACGTCATGTGAACTTGTCTAGGAGACGCTTACCCTATCGGCATACCTGGTCTGACTCATTAAGGACGTCATGTGAACATGTCCAGGAGACACTTACCCTGTCACCACACCTGGTCTGACTCATTAAGGACGTCATGTGAACATGTCCAGGAGACACCTACCCTGTCGGCACACCTGGTCTGACTCATTAAGGACGTCATGTGAACATGTCCAGGATACACTTACCCTGTCGGCACACATGGTCTGACTCATTAAGGACGTCATGTGAACATGTCCAGGAGACACTTACCCCTGTCGACATACCTGGTCTGACTCAGTAAGGACGACATGTGAACATGACCAGGAGACACTTACCCTGTCGGCACGCATGGTCTGAATCATTAAGGACGTCATATAAACATGTCCAGAAGACACTAACCCTGTTGACACACATGTTTTGAGTCATTAAGGACGTCATGTCGACAGGTCCAGGAGTCACTTACCCTGTCAGCACACCTGTTATGACGCATTAAGGACGTCATGTGAACATGTCCAGGAGACACATACCCTGCTGACACACCTTGTCTGACTCATTAGGGACGTCATGTGAACATGTCAAGGAGACACTTACCCTGTCGGCACAGCTTGTCTGACTCATAAAGGACGTCATATAAACATGTCCAGGAGACACTTACCCTGTCGGCACACGTGGCCTGACTCATTCAGGGCGTCTTGTCAACATGTCCAGGAGACACTTACCCTGTCGACATTCCTGGTCTGACTCATTAAGGACGTCTTGTGAACATGTCCAGGAGACACTTACCTTGTTGACTCACCTGGTATGACTCATTAAGGACGTCATGTGAACATGTCCAGGAGACGCTTACCCTGTCGGTACATCTGGTCTGACTCATTAAGGACGTCATGTGAACTTGTCCAGGAGACACTTACCCTGTCGGCCTTGATCAAATAGAAAGCTGTGAGGGTGATTTGTCTGTAGAGAAATGCCTACTTTCTTTAAGAAGAATGAACAATTCCAAACCCCAGAGTATGATGGTTATACTGTTGAATTTTATAAATTTTTCTGGAATGGCATTAAAGAATTCTTAATAAGGTCTTTTAATTACTAGTATAGCTAGAAAATGGGTGAATTTTCAGTTTCACAAAGGCAGGGTATAGTTACTTGTATTCCCAAAGCGGGTAAATGTAAATATTATTAAAAAAATTGGAGACTAATTACACTTCTAAATGTAGATGTAAAAATAGCATCATCTACGATAGCGAATATGATAGAACCGTTTCGTCAAGGCATTATTAACGATACACAAAAAGGTTTCTTAAAGGGGAGATATATTGGAGAATGTACACGTTTAATTTCGGACTTACTTGAAAAAATGGAGGAAGATGAAATACCCGGACTTTTAGTATTATTGGATTTTGAACAGGCTTTCGATTCAATTGAATGGAATTTTATACAAAAAACCTTAAAATTCTTTGGTTTTGGAGATTCTTTATGTTCATGGATACATACTTTCTACTCAAACATTTCTAGTTGTCTTATAAACAATGGACACTGTTCAGAATTTTTTAATCTCCAACAAGGTGTTTGCCAAGGGGATGCTCTGTCACTTAATATTTTTATTTTGGTACTTGAGCTTTTGAGTGCAGCTATAAAAATAGTCCGAATATTTCTGGTATTAAAGTTAAATATCCGAATATCTGCTAAGTCAATATGCGGATGATTCAAGTTTAACACTTGATGATGATGTGACCTCATTAGATGAAGTTTTTAAAATTTTACAAAGGTTCTCTGAAAGTGCTGGCTTGAGAGCTAATTTTGACAAGACACAGCTTATTTGGATTGGTTCAAAAAAGGATGTGGGGAGGAATTTTTACATGACAAGCGATTTTTGTGGGTACATAATGGTAAATTTAAACTTTTAGGTATTCAATTGGATTTGTTTGCTGAAAATAAAACTCATCAAAATTTGATTGAAGCTGTTTACAAAATTAACCAGGTTCTTAAAGACTGGATTTATAGAAATTTGTCTCTTCTCGGTGAAATTACTGTGATAAAATCTTTGGCACTACCTATATTGGTCCATCCCCTATCTGTTGTTGAGAACTCTTAATGAAATTCAGGGCATTTTTAAAATTTTCTTTGGAGTGGAAAAAGAGATAAAATAAAGCGTGATGTTTTAATAAGCGACTTAAGTGATGGTGGGCTGAAAATGTTACTTATTGGCTCTTTTTGTAAATCAATAAAAATGTCTTGGATTCATAAGCTATAAGACCCCCTGAACCATTCTCAATGGAAAACTCTTCTTTTCGACACTCAACAAAAATATGGTGGCGATAACATCTTTTTGGGAGGAAAGGATATTGTTACCTGTGTAGCTAAAAAAAATAAACCCATTTTGGAGGGATATACTACAAAATTATGCTAGTTTACTCCCAACAGAACCTCAAACAATTGAGGATATTCTGAGTCAATCTATATGGTATTCTGAGTCAATCTATATGGTTCAATTCAAAAATACAAGTAAATAATAGGCATGTGTTTATACAAAGTTGGCGCAGAAGTGGCGTATTTTATATTAATGATTTATTAGATAATAATGATCTTATAATGTCTTTTACAGATTTTAAAATATTTATGATATTAAATGTACTTTTACAGAATTTTATGGTATAATTAGTGCCATTCCAGTTGAATGGAAAGAAATGATAAGGAATTCTCAAAAACTTGAAGTGATAAAAAATAAATATTTTACCGTTGTGAAAAATATCTCTAAATGCTGAATTTTTTTTTATGACTTTTATATTAGTAATGTAAAGATATTGCCAGTAAAGGCACAAGAGAAATGGTCGACTGAACTAGATATACCTATAGATGAATAGGATCAGTACTATTTACTATCCTTTCAAACGTCCAAAAATAATAAGCTCATTATGTTTCAGTATAAATTACTTCACAGAATTCTCCCATTAAATTCCTGCCTTTATAAATGCAAATTATCTGAAACAGAACTGTGTTCTTTTTGTGAGGAAACCAAAGAAACATATCTCCATTTCTATTGCAACTGTAGATTTTCTCGAAACTTTTGGTTATCTGTTAGTAATGTAATAAAAATAAAGTTGGTTTGGATTTGCCTGTCGGTGAAAAAGATATCCTTTTGGGCTGTGTTAACTACACATCAAATTTTCTTTCAATCATTAATTATTGTTTATTATGTCTTAAATATTTTATTTATATATGTAAACTAAGAAAACTGTAACCTACTTTAAAAGCAGGTTTAAAATTTTTGATTAATGAACTTAACTTTGAAAAAAAGCTCCCTACAGAACAGACTAAATATTTTGTTGAGAAATTAGGCACATAATGGTAAATATGAAATTTATATTGTGATGGTAATGAATATAAACCTTATATGTTGATGTTTTTCCTTAAACTATCATTATTATGTATATGTTGATGACATTATCTGAATAAAATCATTAAATGATAAAAAAAATATACATTGTGGAACGTAGTCTTTTTTGTGATTTTAACAGAGAGGGTACACAGCCAAAATATGTTTTGCTGGGGCATCATATGTGTTTTACAGACACAAACACCGTTACTAAGAAACCACTTTTAAATATGTACCTTGCGCGGGGCATGTCATCCTCTATTTTGTTTTTATTTCTATCATAGAACATTTAAGAGACATAATCAATGATAATAAAAGCAATTATTTCAGAAGATTTTGAGATATCTTTTGAACGTTTGAAATATACCAAAAAAGGTTAATGTTGAAGAATCGACTTAGACCTTAGGTTCTAAATATTTGCATCATATTTCACGTTTACGACCAGTCAAAACCAAAGGGGGCATTTCCTACATTAGAAATGTATTAGGTATAATTTAGCCGTGTGTCAGAGTGGTTGAATAAATCTGAAAATTTAAAGTCCAAGTTGCTGCTCTATTTTAAATTATAGTACAAACAAAATTTGAAAAGCAAGAATTTTAACCTGCGGATTTAACTCAATCGATAAAAATGATAAAAAGAATGTATTTTTTTTATATTAAACTTACTTTGTCGTATCCATTTGAAGGCGTTTTGTGTATTTGGATACGTAAACAAATTTAATGAATTTTAGCATAAATAAGGGGTTAGAGATGTAAGATTTTTAGTCTCTTGTTCAGAGTTTATCTTTAAAATGACAAGTACAATTCAGTTTTTGGAAAAATTTTATTTCATCATTTCCAATCAAAAGAGTTTTATATGTTGCAATACACAAATTTTATGAATTTTAGCATGAATAGGGATTGACAATTTTAACCTATGCTTCAAACTTAATCTTTTAAAATGGCAAATACATCATTTTTGGGGGAAAATTTTACTTCGTCATGTCCATTCGAGTGAGTTGAAAATTTATTGGGATATACAAACATCATGAATTTTGACATAAATAAGGTTCGAAAAGTAGGTTTTCAGTCAATGGTTTAAACTCTATTTTTAAAAATTACCCCAAAATTCAGTTTTTTGCTTCATCATATCCATTCGAAGCAGTTTCTTATGTTGCGATATATAAATTTCAAGATTTTTAGCACAAAAATTGTTAACAGTAAGATTTTTTGTCTGCAATTTAAACTCAATGTTTAAAAATGAATAAAAACAACTATTTTTTTTTCAAATTTAACTACATCGTACCCATTCGAAAGAGTTTTTTATGTCGCGATAAATAAATTTCATGACTTTTAGCATAAATAAGGTATAAAAAGTGAGGTTTAATCTCAGTTTTTGAAAATGAATAAACAGTTCCTTTTTTGAAAATTTTACTTCATCGTATCCATCCGAAGGAGTTTGATAAGTTGTATTATAAGAATTTCATGAATAATGTTTTGACAGCCAATAAGATAAATATATTTTCATTGGGACTAGTCCAAGATTTGCATGCTTTTATTGCCATTACTACACGCGATTTGAACGATTCACCTGTCTCATTGGTGTACTAGATCTTCGTGTCTTTCGTGTATGAACGCTTCAAATCGTATTTTGCGTTCATTTCACTAGAGTGTGCATTATGTTGGACCAAAGACATATAATATATAATGAACATTATATCAGCCGTAGTAGCAAAACATTTAAGACAATAAAATGAATGAAATAAAATTAATTTATTTAAGACAATAAAATGAATGAAATAAAATTAATTATATACGTTGCAAAGGTGTTTTCAAAATTGTATCAAAACCATTGCCGGTATTGCGTTTAAAGAAACACAGTGTTGAACTTACTATGATTAATGAGCAAAGCACATTATTGAAGGCCTCATGGTGACTTCAAGATGAAGAACAACAATAAAAGCGTTGTTCCTTTGCTTGGCTATACTACGTATTTGTAGAGATTTCGTCTCTTGTGCATTTGCTTTATCATTTCACTTTTAATTGAGACTGGGGTATGTCTCTCATGTAGTGTGGAGTCCTTGAAATGGTTTTCAAGTTCGAGAGATGTATGCTCTCTATATATTTCAGTGATGGTGTACTTGTTCTTGATAGATTTTTTATATGCTATACTCTATAATACTTCCAAAATTTTTGGCATTTTAGTTTTTGCAATTTCCAGATGTTATTCTGACCACCTTTTTATATTGCCCACAACTCTCCATTTTCTAATGCCTAGTTTTCTTGCAATTGACTCGATGGGTACCCTGTGATTGTTCATAGGTTGTTGTTGTCCTCTATTAATCGGATGACATCGATTGTAAAAACACTTTGACCGTTGATTTTATGTTTGTTGACGATCAATGAGTAAAACAACATGGATGTAGCAATGATTGATATCTAGCAATAAATTCTGATCAAACCGATGTAAGCTTTTGCCTTGAACTTACTATGGGGAATGAGCAAATCTCACTTTTGAAGGCCTCATGGTGACTCTTATATGATAAACAACAATAAGAGCGTTCTGCTATTGCTTGGTCTTGCCATGTATTTGTGGAGACTTTGTCTGGTGTGCATTAACTTAATATCCTTTCATTGTATAACGTTTGGTTCGTTTGGAACGTTACGTTACATTACGGATTAGTATATGGAAAGGAGTCACACTGGTTTGATTTCGTATTACAGTTAGGATCATTTTGATCTGAACTGACGAGACGTTAGTTGTCGAAATGCGCATACGAAGAAACTAGATTCTAAGTATATTCGATATTTTGTTATTTTATTTGGAAAATGAATTGGTAATGATGTAGTCCATGGGCTGGAATAACCCCCCGTGCATTCCCCCCGACTTCCCAACCCCACCCATTTTTTAAGTCCGCATACATCCCCTCTTCAAAATAAAACATGTTAACACGAGCATAACCTGCACGCACTCGTGGAATAGGGTCCATTTTTAGACCCACCTACCAAAATTTAGGAAAATTTCGTTTTTCGTTCAAGTTTTTCTTTCAGTTGCTTCAAAATGTTGACCAAATGCTTCCTAGTTATAAAAATGATGCATCAAATTATTGCTTATTGTATAAGCTTTACAAAGAACCCAAATTTTTACAAGTTCTATGCCAAATAAGTTCAATAGCGCCATTAAACATACCCCTATTCCTATGAAATATTGATGAAAATTTAGATATTTTCATTGAAATTGCGTAAGTTTGGTGATCTAAAGAACCCGAAGTGCATCTCGATTTCCAATTCTGAAAATTGTTTTTAGTTTTTCAATCTATTTTTTGAATATAAAACATGTTAACATAATGTTAACATATTCTTAATGACCAAAGTTTTATTTTCAAATAGGCCAAATAAATGGATCTTTGAATATTTCCGATTTTGACAAAGTTTTGTCATTCTTTTGTCCAATATTACTTTTCAGTAAACACATATCATTTAAAGTAGGTATCAAATGAAAGCTTATTATATGTGCTTTACAACTATTACAAATAATGGCCATTCTTATGTAATATAAACATCATACATCAATAAAACTTACCCCTACCCCAACAAATTTACTGTAAAATTGTCAATTTTTTGTCTATGTAACCATAAAATTAACCAGAACATGCAAAATGTGTGTTGTAGATGACAATGTTTCATAATTTATACTATGATTTTGTATTTTAACAGCCATTTGTTGAATTAAACTCAATATTTTGCCTAAAATTGATGAAAAATGGGAATTTTCAACATTTCAGATTTGCCAAAATTTCACTGTTAAATCGTTATATATCCCAAATCTAGAGGACATATCTGCCAATTAATTGTTCTAAGCGATACATTAGTTGTCTGAAAACATTGTTTAGAAAAACAAGAAGTGTTTGATGTCACTCAAAATACCGAAAATCTTACCCCTACCCCAACAAATTTTCCTTAAAATTGTCAATTTTTTTGTCTTATGTTCGCAACAAATTAACTCAAACACGCAAAATGTGTGTTGAATATGACAATGTTGCATGAATTATATCACGATTTGTTAATTTAACAGCCATTTGTCGACTTAAACTTAACATTGTGCCCGAAATTGATGAAAAATGGGATTTTTCAACATTTCAGATTTGGCCAAAGTTCACTGTTAACCAGTTATATATGGCAAAAATTTCTCCGGAGTTCATTGTTAAATCGTAATATATGTCAAATCTCGAGGATTCATCTGCAACTATGCCATTTAATTGTTCTAAGCGATACATTTGTTGTCTTAAAACACTGTTTAGAAAAACAAGGAGTGTTTAATGTGACTCTAAATACCGAAAAACCTACCCCTACCCCAACAAATTTTCCCTATGATAGTCATTTTTTTACTATATTCGCATAGAAATAACCAAAACACACAAAGTCTGCATTGAATATAACAATGTTGCATAATTGCTATCAAGATTTGTCATTTTAAGTCCCACTTGTCAGCTTAAATTCAATATTTTGTACAGAACTGATGAAAATGGGAAGTTTCAGCATTTCAGATTTGTCCAAAATTCACTTTTAAATAGTTATATATGGCAAATCTGGAGGATTTATATGCAGATATCCCAATTCATTGTTCAAACTGATATATAAGCTATACAAAAACAATGTTTAGAAGAACAAGAAGTGTTCAATGTGACTCTAAATATCGAAAATTTTACCCCTACCCCAGGAAAATGATGCTTAAAAATCCCCAGAATATATATGTCTATACATTTATATGAACAAAACATACTAATGTTTTACTTTCTTTAAAAAAATGCATTTTATATATCGCAATATGCAATTTTAACGCCAAAATATGGGTAAAATTGTATATTTTGGGCGCTTTTCGTGAAAAATTGGATTTTTCAGCATTTCGGAATTTTACAAAATTCAAGGCTTAATTGTTGTATAACTGCCCATAAACAACACATATGATCTTATTTGTGATATATGGGAGTCTCTGTGTATTTCTGTATTTTAAATGATATGTTATTGGACCTTTATACAATGTTTAAGCTTTTCAAGCTGAATAAAATGAAATTATTTGTGGTAAGGGGTTATGTTTGTGATTTATGAGACTGTAGTTATTCTGAAAATGTTTAAAAACATATTTTCTTATGGCTTAGATATCATGAAAGGATATCTAACTACTATTTTCAAGTTATATATCAATTTCATGAAGTATCTGCATCTCAAAGTCAAAACAGCAGAAATTCTGAAAAACGGAAAATTCCCATTTTGCATACATTTTCGAGCAGAAGAATCAAAAAGGGACCTCTTAAAAAGTTTAAATCTACTTAAATGATCTTCTGCATGTCAGCTTTAGTGAAATACACACTAGAATTCCAATAAAACATTATTCTTTAATCATTTGGAGCCTGAATATTTCTTATTTTCCCTTAATTTTTAGGGGAGGGATGCTAATTTTGACATTTCTGAACCTCTGAGGGGTCTGAAACTAAAACGTTTGCACACGATTTGTTGCTACCATATCATAAATCATTATTACATCAGCAATTATTAAATATATATTCAGATTTTTACGACCATAAAGTGAGAAGTCGAAATTGTGAAAAAATTGAAAATTCCGAAAATTCCCATTTTTCAAAATTTTTATACCGAAAATCAAAATCTTATGGACATTAATGGTTTTATTTTCCGACATTGTATCACAACAGATAAGTTAAGCATAAAAACTAGATCAAATGACGATGGTTGTTTATCTGAAAGGAATTGACAGCCTAAAATTGTCATTTTCGCTCTTTTTTTGCAGGGGGAGGGGTACATTTTTTTGTATCCCCAGATCATAGAAATGGCGTAGAGTGCCCAAACTTGAGTTCATAGTAAAGGATATTAAATTAGCTTTAATTTGGTACCACATTTCACTACATATTTCTTATCATTAAATAATTATGGAGCTTAAAAGATGAAACTTAAGTTAAAACGAAAAAACATGAATTTTTCGCGGTGTACTATAAAAGTGGCCCTATACTGTCTATGCGTGCAGGTTATGTTCGTGTTAACATGTTTTATTTTGAAAAGGGGATATAGGAGGACTGAAAAAATCGGTCTAGATAGGAAGTGGGAGGGGGGGTGCACGGAAAGTGATTTCAGCCCATGGCCTAATGTCATCATATGCAAAACATGAAGCGTCCTTCAGATTTTGAACTTTTGAAGAGCAGAAATCGATTCTACACATGTTAGGTATCATTGCAGTCAAATTTCATCCCATTTGTATCACATTTTATTTTTCAGTTTCCGTAGCAACCGTCGCCATTTTTAAATTTTGAAGACCCGAAATCGAATCTACGCATGCTAGGTTATCTTCCCGTCAAAATCATCCAATTTGAAGCAGTTTAAATTTTCGCGGCATCACTTCATTATACTGTAACAAAAATACCACAAACAACCTTCGTAAGTAACTGTCCTTGTATTCTGGTGGTAAAATATTTTTGTACATGTACATGTATGGTGTTGATTGAGCTGTTTACTTGAGACTATGAGACCCTATCATTCTTCTTTACTATGATCCGTATTATATCAAAATTATTGTTTCATTGTCTCTTCGATATTTACCTTGCTTAAAGACAACTACAAAAACATAGGCTATTAATCTATAATAAAACATTAAGACTTTCAATCTATAATAAATCATGGTGTCAAAAATCTGCATTTAAAAAGTGACAATAAAAATATAGTTAAATCACAAATATTTCAAATTGCTTTTCATTCTCTTTCTAATGACATAAATATGTTATAAAATTCGGACGAGAAATTGGAAGTTGGAAATGGAGAATTTTTAAACAGAGGCCATTTTTAGAGAAATGCACAGTAAAATTTGACGACGAGTATAAACTTTTGACATTGAGTGTATGAATAAATAATACCACTCTATGATGCACTTTCCTAACGTAGTTATGTGTATGTCATTCTTTGACAATAGCAATATAAAACAACGGCAGAAGAATACCGAAGGAACAAAGGGATGATATTCACAAAAATCGAAGTCCAAAGACAGGGCAAAAACGAGAACACAGAAAACAATGACGTTAGACACAAAAACAATGACGCCAGACATACACAAAGCACAGAACCAGAAACCACAACATTCAGAACAAAGGCACTCACAGTGTGAACTCCAGTGAAACTGAGAAAACTGAAAATGAGTGCAGGGCTGAAGATTGAAACTTCATGTTTGCCTAAACAGCAAACAGAAAAATTATGCTACTATCTTAGCTTTAGTT
This sequence comes from Modiolus philippinarum, assembly GCA_002080025.1. Classification (NCBI taxonomy): domain Eukaryota; kingdom Metazoa; phylum Mollusca; class Bivalvia; order Mytilida; family Modiolidae; genus Modiolus; species Modiolus philippinarum. The sequence continues at coordinate 41,388 of MJUU01001139.1, forward strand.
TCTCAAAAACTGAAATTGTTCGCGAGCTTGAAACACATATGCTTTTGTCGGGCAACGCATAAGTTTGCCAGGTTTATCATGTTTGTTGACGATCCCGCATCCATGACAAGTAAAGAAAATGGATGTAGTGTTGTTCGACTTCTAGCATTGAATTCCGACAAAACCGGAGCTTGGGAACGCCTTGAACTCACTCTAAGGATGATCAAAGTACATTGTAGAGGGCCCAGTGCCACTTCAAGATGAAGAACAACAATTAAAGCGTTGTTCAATTGCTTTGTTCTACCATGTATATGTAAAAACTGTGTTTCATGTGCATTTACTCCATAGCCTTTCTTTGTTTATATAAGCATGATAAGAAAAGAGAAATATGAAACAGAGACATTAATTAATAACAAAATCTATTTGAATGTCTGTGACACAAATAAGTAGAAGAGTACTACACATTATTTACAAATAAACTGATGAATAATATCAAGGAAATGGCGAATCAAAATTTGCATATACGTGAATCATATTATACTGATATCTGATTCTTGTTTAAAAAATATATTTACTACCAATAAATATCTAGTACATGCAGATATTTTCAGTGATTCATGACCGCAAAATCAGCCACCAAGAATTCATGGAAAAAGTTTATTCAAGAGTAAAACAACAGATCTAATTCAATCAAAAAAGCTATTTGTAATGTGTGAAAATGCGTTTCGTTTTTCTGTATTATTGTTTTCGTGTAATATACATTCAAATCTTACTTTAAGTGTTGTGATTATCTCCTGTGAGGCTGTTGTAAGAAAACTTTGCCATTTAATCCTATGTTTAAAACCCACATTCTTGGATAATGAAGAGCATGGGTGTCGCGTTGCTAGACAATAAGCAATGAATTCCGCTAAAACCGGTGATAGGGGCCGTCTTGAAATTACTATGAAGTATGAGCAGAACTCATTGTTGAAGGCCCATGTGGACTTCAAGATGAAGAACAACAATAAAAGCGTTGGTCCATTGCTTGGTTTTACCATGTATTTGTATAGACTTTGTATCAGGTGCATTTACTCCATATCCCTTTATTACTTATTTTACCAATAACCATATTTTATACGACCACAGAACTCTTAAAAATCGCATTTTGGTTTGGTGCAGTCGTCCGCGTTGGTGTTGCCGGATCATCATGAAATTTTTTCTAATGACGTTCCTGTGGATTCTTTTTAAAGTAAGCTTTCAGATATCTGTTTATATATCATGTAGCTCTTACTGTTGTAGAGAATTAAAAGGACTAAGGCCAAAAGTATCACTGAAACAAAGAGCAATGTACTTCAAATTAGTATTCTTTATTGGAAATTAATGGGATTAAATTTATTTGCATTCCTATTGTCACATTAACTTTCATTAGCATGTCCATGGATATTTAAGGTCTTGTAATTTCTGACCTATAAAGGCTGAGGTCTCATTTTGCTGTGTCTAAGCACTGTCATTGGTCTGTCATTTTATGTCAACACTAAGTCTTGTCAAAATGTACAGCTGATCGCCGCATCGCTGCGCTCTGATGTCCTTTAGTATATAATGTCTATTTTCAAACCTGTTGATCTTACTGTGTTCGACTACTAATAATTATATTTATTGTTGTAACTATAGTATTTCCTTATCCAGAAATCGATATCCTGAAAAGTACTACATGTATGCATTAAAATCACAAAAGAGGTATTATGAAAGCACAATGGTGGATAAATCGAAACTGAGCAATTTGCATATACGCGAATCATATGACGCTGTTATCCGATTCTTGTGTCAAAAAATATTTTTTAATACATGCAGATATTACCATTACCGCAAAATCAGCTACCAAGAATTTATGGAAAAAGTTTATCAGCATTCCTTTAATCTTAAAAATATCACAATTAAAACATCAGACTTACTGACATTTTTTTAAAACTTTCAACAGCTTTCTACAATGTATGAACATGTGTTAAGAATTCTATAATTGTTTCCGTGATACAAACCTTCGAAAAATAACTTTTACCACTAACCATATTTTACATGACTACAAATATTCTTAGCATTTGTATTTTAGCATGGACATTTCTTGCATGCAACTGAGACATGGTCAATAATTCACTTTAATGGAGAACTTAAAAATTGTGAAATTTCATCCAGGTTTAATGTGATTTGTTATCTATTCCTCTTAAAGTAAATTAATGGCTTAGCTCGTGGCAATTCCAAGCTAGCAAAAAGGGACAAAAGGATTCAAAAACCCATCATCACACTACACTTTATATTCTTATTATTCATCAGATTTTTATTGGATTTGTTTCTGTGGATTTTTTGTAAGGAAAGATTTCAGATGTATTTTGTATATTTTGTAGCTGTTATTGTTTCAGAGCATTGGTAGCCAAAATATCACTGTTTCAGTATACTACGTATTTTGATTAACGGGGTTTTGTTCCTGTGTATTCCTTTTATTAAGCTTATGAATATTTTAGGCCTTGCAGTTTCTGGTTTATAAAGGTTGAGATTTCGTTTTCCTGTGACCAATTACCGTTAATGCTAAGAAAAATTACGAACAAAATAGCATGAAAGCGATGAAACACTAAATCTTGCACACGAATATCAATTAACTGAGGACAAAACCACAAATTGTTTGCACGAAATACTTATCTATAAATCGTGCACAAGAAATAATAAATGATGTGCATAAAATATTTATTTGTGAACAAGGATATTCTGCAAGAATCCATTAAATTGGCTCCAATGACCTGAAGATTTTTTGACTTCAAGATGACGAGCAACAATTAAACCATATATTTGTAGAGACTTTTTCACATGTCACATATCCTTTCATTATTTATACTGGCCTCTTACTCATACTGTCGATGTCAACTTAAATACACATGACGATTCTCTACCATTTTGAGTTTGATTTTTCTTCTGTGTAGCGACACTCCTTCACCGATCTCTCAAAAATTACGTTTTGTCTTATTATTTCTTTTCCTTTTCAAGATAGTGGTCGTAGTGTTAATATTCTACCTATATGGGGTTTTCTTTGTATGTTTATTATACTATATGGAAACAGGAAAGGAGAGAAAGGGGAGGCTTGGGTTTCAATAAACCGATTAAATCCCACCACTAGATTTTGCTAGTGTCGAAACAAGGTCCGGCTATCGTTGTTTATGTTTGTCTTTTGTCTTTTTATTGGTGTTATTATTTGTGCAGTTCCTTGTTGGATTAAAGCGTACGATTCTGATTTTCGGCCATTGTAGTTGTTTCCTGTTATCTTTCAGTTTGGAAGCAGTACTGAAGTAAGTGAGAACTGAACCACCAGTCTTAATGCAAAGATAATAGCAACATCGGACTCATTAAGATATGTGGAAATCACATAAGTACGGCACAGTTTAAAAAAACAAATGACGAACACTGACCCAATTTAAATTATTCCATGGGCTGGAATAGCCCCCTCCCCGCCCCGTTCACCCCCACTTCTCAACCCCAACCATTTTTTAAGTCTGCATACCTCCCCTCTTCAAAATAAAACATGTTAACACGAGCAAAACCTGCACGCACTGGTGGAACAGGGCCCATTATTAGACCCGCCTACTGAAAGTTTGGAAAATTTCGTTTTTCTTTCAGTTGCTTCAAAATGTTGACCAAATGATTCCCAGTTATAAAAATGATGTATCAAATGATTGTATTAGCTTTACAAAGAACTAAATTTTTACAATTTCTATGCCCAATACGTTCCATAGCGCCATTAAACGTACCCCTACCCATATGAAATTTTGAAGAAAATTTAGATATTTCCGTTGAAAATTCGTAAGTTTGATGGTCTAAAGAACATATAAAACATGTTAACAAAATGTTAAGATATTTTTAATGACCAAAGTTTTATTTTCAAATAGACCAAATACTGGATCTTTGAATATTTCCGATTTTGACTAAGTTTTGTCCTTTTTTAACCGATATTACGTTTTCGTAAACAAATATCATATAAAGTAGGTATCAAATGAAAGCTTATTATATTTGCTTTACAACTATTACAAATAATGGTCATTCTTATGTGATATAAATATCATACATCAATAAAACTTACCCCTACCCTAGCAAATATACTATAAAATTGTCGATTTTTTGTCTATGCTCGCATAAAATAACCAGAACACACAAAATGTGTGTTGTATATGACAATGTTTCATAATTTATACCATGACTTCGTATTTTAACAGCCATTTGTTGACTTAAACTCAATATTTTGCCTGAAATTGATGAAAAAGGGGAATTTTCAACATTTCAGATTTGCCCAAATTTCACTGTTAAATCGTTATACAAAATGTATATGCCAAATCTGGAGGATATATCTTCACATATGCCAATTAATTGTTGTAAGCGATACATTAGTTGTCTGAAAACATTGTTAAGAAAAACAAGAAATGTTTGATGTGACTCAAAATACCGAAAATCTTACCCCTACCCCAACAAATTTTCCTTAAAACTGTAATTTTTTTGTCTATGTTCGCAACAAATTAACTCAAACAAGCCATGCAAAATGTGTGTTGATTATGACAACGTTGCATGAATTACATTACGATTTGGTAATTTAACAGCAATTTGTAGACTTAAACTTAACATTGTGCTCGAAATTAATGAAAAATGGGATTTTTCAACATTTCAGATTAGGCCAAAGTTCACTGTTAACCCGTTATATTTGGCATATCTGGATGATATATCTTCAGATGTGCCAATTAATTGCTCTAAGCAATACATGAATTGTCTTAAAACAGTGTTTAGAATATCGATGGGGGTTTAATCTGACTCTGAATACAGAGAATATTACCCCTACCCCAACAAATTTTCCCTAAAATTGTCAATTTTTTGACTATGTTCACATAAAAGTAACCAGAACATGCAAAATGTGTGTTATATATGACAATTTTGCATGAATTACATCATGATTTTGTTATTTTAACAGCCATTTGTTGACTCAATATTTGGCCCAAACTAATGAAAAATGGGAATTTTCAACATTTCAGTTTTCTCCAAAGTTCATTGTTAAATCGTAATACATGTCAAATCTAGAGGATTCATCTGCAAATATGCCATTTAATTGTTCTAAGCGATACATTAGTTGTCTTAAAATAATGTTAAGAAAAACAAGGAGTGCTTAATGTGACTCTAATACCGAAGAACTTACCCCTACCCCAACAAATTTTCTCTATAATAGTCATTTTTTTTACTATATTCACATAAAAATAACCAAAACACACAAAATCTGCATTGCATATAACAATGTTGCATAATTTCTATCAAGATTTGTCATTTTAAGTCCCACTTGTCAGCTTAAACTCAATATTTTGTACAGAATTGATGAAAAATTGGAATTTTCAGCATTTCAGATTTGTCCAAAATTCACTTTGAAATAGTTCTATGTGGCAAATCTTGTGGATTTATATGCAGATATGCCAATTCATTGTTCTAACCGATATATAATTTATCTAAAAACAATGTTTAGAAGAACAAGGAGGGTTCAATGTGACTCTTAATACCGAAAATTTTACCCCTACCCCAGGAAAATGATGCTTAAAAATCCCCAGAATATGTATGTCTGTACATTTATATGATTGATTGAATATTGTTTAACGTCTACTCAGCAATATTTCAGCTATATCAAGACGAGAACAAGTTTGTTGATAAATAATCACTTTGGGGTATGGAAATGGCCATGGGACGGGAAATTCTGACTGCCACTGGAAAAGTAGGGTGAAATCGTCAAGGGCGGGGAATTTAGCCTTGTAGCCGATCACCTACGGACCACCCCAAAGAGAGCTTGCTACAAGGGTTCTTTAACGTGCAGGAAGCGTGGCATTTCTTCCAACACGTGGACCTGAGTTTACATCCCATCCGAAAGATGGGTTGTGTATTTATTAATCCCGCACAACCACGGAATGGGTCCTATTTCTATATCCCGGGACCCTCGGGGTCAGCCTCCGTTTAGGAGGGGTCACACCCCGCAAGCCGGAGATACTGGGTCCTATTTCTATATCCCGGGGTTCCCTCGGGGTCCTCTGTTAGGATGGCTCATACTCCAAGCTCAGAGGATGCTGCGGGCCTATTCTTCAGCCGGGACCGCGCACGGCGGGTACATTTATATGAACCAAACCAAACTTACTAATGTTTTACTTTCTTTTAAAAAAATACATTTCATATATCGCAATATGCAATTTTTACGCCAAAATATGGGTAAAATTGTATATTTTGGGCGATTTTCGTGAAAAATGGGATTTTTCAGCATTTCGGAATTGTACAAAATTCAAAGTTGAATTGTTGTATAACTGCCCATAAACCACTGACATGACCTTATTTGTGATATACGGGAGTCTTTGTGTAATTTGGTGTTTGAAATGATATGTTATTGGACCTTTATACAATGTTTAAGCTTTTCAAGCTGAATCAAATGAAACACATTGTGTTGAATATTTGTGGTAAAGGGTTATATGTTTGTAATTTATGAGACTGTAGTTATTCTAAAATTATTAAAAACATATTTCTGATGGCTTAGATATAATGAAAGGATATCTAATCAACATTTTCAAGTTATATATCAATTTCATGAAGTGTCAAAACAGCAGAAATTCTGAAAACGGAAAATTCCCATTTTGCATACGATTTCGAGCAGAAGAGTCAAAAAGAGACCTCCTAAAAAGTTCAAATCTACTTAAATGATCTTCTGCATGTCAATTTTAGTGAAATACACACTAGAATTCCAATAAAACATTATTCTTTAATCATTTAGAGCCTGAATATATCATATTTTCCCTTAATTTTTAGGGGGGGGGGGTGCTAGTTTTGACAATTCTGAACCTATAATACGTCTGAAACTAAAATGTTTGCGCACGATTTGTTGCTTACATATCATAAATCATTATTACATGGGCAATTATTAAATATATATTCAGATTTTTACGACCGTAAAGTCAGAAAGTCGAAATTGTGAAAAGATCTAAAATTCCGAAATTCAAATTTTTCAAAAAATTTATATCGAAAATAAAAATTTTATGGACTTAAATGGTTTTATTTTCCAACATTGTATCACAGCTGATAAGTAGATCAAATGACGAGGGTTGTTTATCTGAAAGGAATTGACAGCCTAAAATTGTCATTTTCGCTATTTTTTATGCAGGGGAGGGGTACATTTTTTGTATCCCTAGATCACAAAATGGCGTAAAGTGCCCAAACTTGAGTTCATCGTAAAGGATATTAAATAAGCTTTAATTTGGTACCAAATTTCAGTACATATTACTTACATGTATCATTACATAATTTTGTAGCTTAAAAGATGAAAAGATAAAACGAAAATACAAGATTTTTTCGTGGTGTACTACAAAAGTGGCCCTATACTGTCTATGCGTGCAGGTTATGTTCGTGTTAACATGTTTTATTTTGAAGAGGGGATATAGGAGGACTGAAAAAAATCGGTCTAAATGAGAAGAGGGGGGGGGGGGGGTGCACGGAAAGTGATTTCAGTCCATGGCCTAAGTCCATGGGTGAGATCAAGTATACCGATTGTGTTAATATATCCTGCTTCTAAGACAACTGCCCTGTCAAATCCTATAGTAATATCAAATCCAGTATATCAAGTTTCTTATCTTTATGTTAAAAAAGCCTTTCGATTAATTCAACCACGAAAGACTTGAAAACAAATCTGCTAAAATATATGCACAATTTGCGCCAATTGGAGTTACAAAAGTCTGTTGAAAAACAAGTCCCCCAACCTGGAAAAATATATCATCGATCAGAGTATAACATTTAAACACCTCTTCCTTTGTATATTTTTTCTATTATTCAAAGTCATATTTCACTAAGTGTGTTTGTTCTCTACCTACCTGTATACCAAATTGTACTTCTATCTACTGTTCTTACAAAAGAAAAAAATTGATTCGAGTATAAAAATTCATAGAAAAGAGATGTCAAAAAATTAAAAAAAGATGCGGTCAAATAATAGTAAATAATACTGGAATATTTTGCGAAAAGGTTCATATAAAACAACCGGATATTTCTGTAGAATCATTGTATGATTTTTTCAAAGATTTAGATTTGAATAAATCTCCAACAGATGAGGATACTAACAGTACATTTGAAGGAATTGACATTGACGAAAATTCATTACATGATTTAAATTCAGAAATCAATAGCGATATCACTGGTGAAGAGATACTTACACGTGTGAAAAATTTGAAAAATAATAAAGCATGTGCTGATGATCGTGTAATAAATGAGTATATAAAATCTTCAATTGATATATTTTTACCCGTTTATGCTAAATTTTTTAATACTATTTTTGATTCAGGTGTTATACCAGAAAGCTGGTCATTGGGAAATATAACACCTATTTATAAGAATAAGGGTGATCCTCTTGATCCTGAAAAAATTAGACCAATAACAATATTGAGCTGTCTCGGTAAATTATTTACAGCTGTTATCCTAAAAAGATTGAACTGCTTCTCCGCAAATTTTCATTTTTGAATGAAAACCAGAGTGGCTTTGGAAAAGGGTGTTCCACTATTGATAATGTTTTCACCTTAGATGCTTTTTTAAAAATTATTTAAGATAAAGAAAAAACTTTTTGTCGCATTTATTTATTTTGAAAAAGCTTTCTATACTGTATGGAGAGACGGATTGTGGTCTAAATTATTGATGAATGATATAAATGGTATAATGTACAATGTATATATTAAATATGTATAAAAATATTAAATCTAGAATTGTTTATAATGACAGACTTTTTAAATGTAATATTGGTGTAAGACAGGGAGAAATCTTTACCCTTTCCTTTTTTCGCTGTATCTGAATGATTTGGAAACCTTTTTTGAACGAAAGAGATGCATTAGGTTTATCTTCATTTTGAAGATGAACTGGGTTTTTATTTAAAGCTTTTTGTTATCTTATATGCTGACGATACGGTTATCATTGAAGAATCACAATCTGATATGCAAAATCAATTTAACTATTTTTATGCCTTCTTTCAGAAATGGAAACTGAAAGTTAATATTGATAAAGATTTTAGTATTTTCAAATGAGAGGTTACCAAATAATTTACATTTTACTTTTAATGGCGATGAGCTTGAAATTGTAAATAATTTTTCATATCTCGGTATATTGTTTTCAATTGTCTTGGAAAACAATATACCGAGATATATAAATTTGTCAATTAAATGTCATTTAGATCTTTTCGATAAAGTTATGAAACTAATTTTACTTTATGGAACTGAAATATGGGCATTTAGTAAAAATGAGATCATAGAAAAAGTCCATTTGAAATTTTGTAAATTTTACTTCGTTTTAAAACTACACGGTTCACTGGAAACTCGGTAGATATCCTCTAGAAATCGATATTAAAGTCAGAATGATATCTTTTTGGTCAAAATTAATATTTGGGAAGCAGTCCAAAATTTCATCATTGGCTTATAAATTACTTTATATTAAAAATTACGAAAACGAACGGTTTTTCCATTGATAAATCAAATCCGTAAATATTAGACCAAAGTGGTTTATCCTATATATGGACTTTTTCAAAACTGTATTTCAGAAAACTGGTGACGTTTTACTGTTGAAAATAATCTAATTGACCAATTTAAGCAAAACTTGGAAGTCAGCTATTGAAAATTCAACTAAGGGTGACAGCTACAAACTATTTAAGAATGAATTAAAATTTGAAAATTATCTTGAAACTTTAGAGAATAAGGATGAATTCATTTTATGTAAATTTAGAACAGCAAATCATAGATTGCCAGTTGAAGTTGGGAGATGGCAAGGAATTGAAAGATAATTTACATGTTGTAATTTGTGTAGAGGGAGGGAATTAGGGGGTGAATTCCATTATTTATTTGAATGCTCCAGTTTTGTGAATGAAAGAAAACTATACATTTCAACTAAGTACAAATACAGACCGAACATTGTTAAATATATTGATTTGTTGTCGTCTAACTCTGTTTCTGTTCTTAGTAAAGTTTGTAAATTTATTAGAATTATAAATAAGAGGGTATGCCAGGTTAATCCGACCTTATCTTCTCTCGGATATATTTTGTGTCGTTTATGTATTTTGAAAAACTTCTCTGTACCTTTGTAAATTGGTTTTGAGAATAAAGAATATATATAGAAACATATATTAATATCTTTCAGCCCAAATTTCAGTTGCTAATTAGGAATTGTAGTATAAAGTGTAAAGAAGTCAAAAGTTATAATCCTTAATCCTGTAATAGTGTGATAATGATCTAAGTTTAAGAAGTCAATTAGATCTTTAATTTTTTTTTTAAAAATTCACATTTCATTTACACCGCTTCTTGAAAAGCAATTATCACAATAATTTTGAATTCCCTATTTTTTATAAGTTGTCGAAATAGTCATATGCAGAGACTAAACTTACAGTAACTTCGGTATTTTTTTTTATTTATTACCACCGGGTCGATGCCACTGCTGGTGGACTGTTAATTAGTACCTGGGGTATTCACCAGTCCGGTAATCAGTACTTCGGTGCTGACCAAAAAGCCGATTTTATTCGGAAACTTACAATATCTAAATATTTGTACATGTTGAAAAATAAGGAGTATCTCCTCCATGCAAAGAAAGCTCTGTCCCTAGCTGATTTTTGCTTTAAGATCATATTTGGTTATTTGTTCTCTATCTATTCTTTAAACATCTTTTAGATGTAAAAATTCACAGTAACTTCGGTATTTAGTTATTAGTTTATTGTCTTCCAAATGTTTTTTTTTTCTACATCGAAGAGACATAACTAGTCGAAATGACCATATGCAGAAACTAAATTTACAGTAACGTCGGTATTTAGTTATCAGTTATTACAACTGTCTAGATGGAAAAGCTGATAGAATAGTTATTGTAGAACATTTGGAAAATCGTGGCATAAAATATTGTAGATCCCGATACTATCTGTCGGACGCATCACAATCCATGGGTCAGTTGTACAAAGACGGAAACTTTTGTGAATCAATAATATGAAAAACGTTTATTCTCCCCTGGTTGTTGTCGCATTGACTACGTAGCCATCGAACCCAATTATGAAATGACAGTTGTAAAGTTCTCACGGAATACCATCAGATATTGGCTTGGAAAAATGAATTGAAAATTAAAACCAGTCTTTTGCAACACAGTTCCATCAAAAAATAAAATGCCGCGGAAGGTTTAAATCGACTCTATGAGGAAACAACTCAAAAGAACTTCTTTGAAACTACATTATCAAATGGAACTAATCGTGTCCACTATAAATCTTAAATGCTATAAGGAACCACTTTCACAAACAGTTGACAAGTAAAAATGATTACTGGCAGAGAACGTGGTTTTACCCTGTGCGAAAATAAAATCAGTCAAAACCTTTTCAGATGCAGACCAAATAAAACAGTTGGACGCCATGTTCTTAAAAAATTCCTTTATAAATTATGTCTGCATATTTATTTTTTGAAAAAGAAAATAATTCATTTTATTGTACATGTATATTGAATAAATTTGCTTATTACCGATTATGCCACGGCGACTTGGTAACATGCTCCGTTTGTTTGTTTTTTTTTTAATACTTATAATTGATTGGAGAACTGACATTTCAATTCAGCCGAAAAGCATTTCCCTGATTTGACAGAAAAATGGGCGGTTTAGATTACAGAAAAACAAGTGGAGATAATTTTCTGAGACGTCACCGCCAGATGGCGCTATACGACTTTGAGAAAATTAGATTTTGACGACCCTTAGTATTTGCTCGTTATAGTCCTAATAAATAACTGAAACTAAATAAGTTTATGCTTTTAAATGAAACTGCAGGTCATTAAGTGGATGACTGGTACACTCTGATCTTCTATCTGGGCGAAATCTTTCCTTAAATTGAATAATTACATGAGCCTTGTGAAAGACAAAATGTCGGCGAGCGACTCTTGTTTACATTTTTTGAGGTCGGAACGAAGTGACACAATTTTTTTCCCCTAATGAATATTCATGTCGACTGGTATCTTCGTGTTCAGAGAGTCATGAAGAAGAGTTCTTGAAAATTTCATACAGTTACCAGATGCCGTTATTTACAAACAACCAACTTTCTGGAAGCATCTCCGAGGCAGGCAGAATTTCGCCGACGGCGCATTTTCCCATATTTAACACCTAAATTCTTATGCTTAGAGTACCATTATTGTTCTTCAAGATATCGTTTCAATAAATAGAGGTAAAATTATGTATATCTGGTTAAAAAGACGCCAAATGTATTTGATTATAGCCCCGTCTGTTGCCTCAAAGTCAAAGGTCGCAGGGGCAACTTTCGTGATCTCTAATTCTTCAACACATGTAAATAATAGAAAATTTCAAAAAGCCAGATATCTTCATTTATACTTTGTGACTTGTCACTAGGCTCTAGAGACAGACTGATTCCATAGTTTGATTCCAACATTGGAGGGGATATATGTAGAATATAAAAAAAAATTCAACCACTAAGGCATGCTCTACATGGGCTCCATTTCTTTGCAGGATTCTCATCATTATGCTTGTAGATATATGGTTACAACATAAAGTAATGCATGGCACATGTGCATATACTTGATTTCACTGTGCTGTCATTTCCCCTCCATTCCTTGACTAGGCATGAATTTTCTCTATCAGTATGTTAAAAAGTCATTTAAACTATCATTGGGAGGCAAAATTTCTGTGTGAGATGGTGAGTTATTTTTTTGTGGAAAATTAGATGTCCTCTAAGACACCAGAAGAACTCAGTGAAATTCCAACACTGGCTACTGCTGAATGCATGATTTTTGTACCCAATTATTTGTATTTCATGTTATGATTTAGTAAAGAAAACCTTTTTCTCATACCCTTGTGTAAAATTGGTGTCACTCTTGATCTTAGTCACTCATTTTAATCAGTTTTCAATCTATGCTGGGGAAATACATGGAAAAAGTCTGCTTGCTTATGCTGATTTGGGCTACTTAAGTCTGATTGTGAAATTTTAGGATATATTTTGTCTGAAGAGTGAGATAGAAATAAAATGTGATGCATTGTTCCACAAAGAAGGAAATGTTACATTTATAATACATGAATAGCTAGATTATCACAAATACTTGGCCCCCATGTAAATTAAATTGCTGATTTCAAGGTTTATTTACTCCATATCCTTTCATAAAAAATTATAAAACAGACATGAACCAGCTGTATAACCTGCATGATTACTTATTTTATATAATTCTATAATTAAAAAATATACATAAATTGTTGTTTTTTTAGTAGAGTGCAATATCAACTTTTTATTAAAGCCCAATGACTTTATGACACAAATTTTACCCATTTTTTTCAGTGTGACAATATTGCAATTTGAGAATGTTATTGCATTTAAAAAAGCAAATCTTTTAAAGAAAATACATACAGCATTTATTGAAAAAATATTGAAGATTGACTGAATGGGGTGTGAAGATATTCCCATCTTTTTTTTTCAGTGATCAGTACTGATCAACTATAAACCTGCCAATATAGACAGAGTTAATATTAGTTAGAAATTATCAAGTATCAAAGCTATATCACATTCATTCCCTGTTTTTAACAATATTCAGAATTTTTGATAATTTAAAAATGTGAAAAAAAATAGACATTGCAATCAATCTACAATGTAAAAATTGATTTTATTTGATTTTTTTTTTCTTTACATGGTATACCTCTCTAATTTCTGCATTAAAACTAATTTGCCTGGTTTGTCATAGAAATGCACCTACATGTACATACAAGTGTTGCAAACTTTCTTTTCATACATTATACTGTTCTGTCATGGTGGGTGTAAGTTTTGGTTTTGGAATTATTTACAGTTGTAATGTACATGTTATAATATTTGCAGAAGCTGAGGCTGGGAAAGAATATAATCCCTTACTAAAGAAATTGTTTTTTTTCATTTTGTAGGGGTGGGACTACTTTGGATAAAAAAGTCTTTTATACCAATTCTTTCAGTTTATAATAATTATTACAGAGAAATTTTGAATCGTGCAGGATTTATTTCACTTAGTATATACCACATGGTAATGAAAATTTAAATAATTTGTGTTACTGTGTCAAAAATGGGAATTGCAACAAAAGAAGGTGTAGACAATCCACAGACCTCAACCCTAGAAAATTGTTCCCAGTGAATACAGCATTTGTTAATGCAAAGTCATTGATATTTAAGCATTGTGTTTACACAATATTATGGGACCAAAATCACCTGCAACTCCACTGGGGATAAATTAAATTAAAGTAATTAGAGTAAAAATATAGCCAGATTAAGGTCTGATCCTATCAAGAGCTGGCTTAGTACAATCTGGGACTAATATAACATTATATTAGTCCAAGGTACAATGTAGTATGTTGGCTATCTACAGGCCATTCTTTTCTTATACCCATATTCCCTTTCTACTCAAGTATAGGCATACCCTATCACTGCATGCACTGCATACCGTCCTATCTACCTGAAGGCACTTGTTTTATCAAAATTCACTCCCCCTCTGTACCTGTAGATATGCACTTATTTCATTAAAATCGGAAGAGAACGGATATAGATTGAAATGAAGTTAACTTCTTGACCCCCCACCCCCCACCCAATCGTTACTCGTTTCTCTGCTAATTTTGACAGTAAATCGACCTGGATATTGAAATATTTATGCTGTAAGTTTGCAAAGACTTTTAATTTTTAATATTGAGTTCAACTGTTGATAAAAATAGGCAATAACTTGATTATTTTGGTTGAAAATACTGGTTTCACTTGCGTTGACGTCTATCGCGAATGTTGACAATCGGGATTATCGCCCTTTGATTTTGGGAAAATTTCATCGATTGAACTGACACAATTTTTTTCCCAATCGTTTCAATTGAGGATTATTACCTTGATTGGTAGA
>MJUU01001139.1:60286-82856 GCA_002080025.1 Modiolus philippinarum
AATATACAAATATACAATATTATGTAATATATTAATACAAAGTTTAATAACCAATATGACAGAACATATGTAATCGATTACATGTGAAATACATGTGTAATCAATTATTAATCGATTACACAAAAATATGCCAACTAATCAATTAATAATCGATTACATTTCAAAGTAATAGTGCCCATCCCTGATAGTGTCAGACTTTTTTCAACCACTACAAAGCAGGTAATCTGCTCAATTTTTTTTTATAGTTCTTACTCATCACCACCAAAACCCTTATAACTACAAAATGTACACACATATATGGGTCACACACATTAAAAGAAAAAATCTGTAAATGTGACATAATTTTATATCGGTTTACTTTTAAATCAATTCTCATACAAAACCCTGAACATCTAAATATACAGTACACCAAGGTCAGTTTGTCCTACGACCAGAAAATCGCAAAATTATCAGTCGAACAGGGGGCATCTGATAAGCCTTTTCAAAAAGTGTTGTTATCTTTTCCTGGATTTGAACTCTCCAATTAAATGGAGGTACAAACACTCTTCGCTTCCGGTTATCACTGGTACGGTTGTCTTACAATATACAACATTTAATTATAACAAAATTAGTGCAGTGTCACAGTAAACCACAGTAAACAATGACATTTTAATCTAAATATGAACAGTTTTATGAACCGTGTTCAGGATGAACAACACTTGCTGTGTTGGGTTGATAACCAGAAATTTTTATTTGTATTTAAATGCCGAAACTGAAGGGCGGACCAAATGATTTTTTGAAAAGGCCTATAATATTACAGCACATTCAAATAGGGTGTAAGAATGATTAAAATACTAGCATGTGATCCGCTTTGCTGCCGAACTTATGTTATTGAATGGAGGTCCTAAGGTGATAATATTGTTTCCGAAAGGAAATAACCCCTAGTTTGTTGTCAAACGTTAATCCAGAATTCTGGCTTACAGGACAAATATCATGTCAATGGTCAAGATTGTTTAGGGTATATTCGGATACGGGATATTTACGGATTTTAACAGTGGGATATTGGATATTTGAGACAAAACTGACAGAAATATTTGATATTTTGACTATGGGGATATGGAATATTTCAATAACTATTGGGATGTCTTCAATTTTCAAAGGGATAATTTAGTCCAGACTTACTAAGATATAGGATATTGGGACCCCAATAAACAGGCTTCAAATCAATAGTTTTATATAGAGTATAAGTCAACAACATCTCCTTTCCCAACCTTAAGTGCTGTGGTTTCCATTATATAGGAAGCTGAAATAAACATAATTTTAATTTTAGTAACACTTGCATACATTGCTCTGGATTCCACAGAGTTATATTTTGTAATGTAAAACAGTTTACAGGGGTTAGCTGTACGGTAGTTAACGACAAACGGCCCGTCAGAGGTAGTGACACCGTATTTAACGACAAGAGCAAATTTAAAAACCGTAAATTTCAATTCCAGGTATTAACGATATGCAAACAGATCAAGAGATAATGCGTTGCCTATTAGACAAGGGCGACTCACCACTCCTTGTTGAACCACTTTTGAAATATTATCCATCTAAAGATGATACAAAGGGACTACAAACGTTTTTATTAATGGCTTTTTATATGGGTTTCCTTTGAATTGTGATGGACCTCATTTTTCTTTTGAATTAAAAAAAAATCTTTCAGTCAATTGCAGGCAACTAAAACCGATACTTTCGAAAAATTGTTTCAGGGGAAAAGTCAGTAGGATGTCATTTTTCTCGGATCACAATTTCAAACCTTCGTACTGCACTTGTTGGTTTAATTTCCAAACTAGATGGACGTTGGAGACTATTAACACATTTGTTGTACTGGAAGTTTACATTTTATTTCATATATGGACCCCAAATTTGTATAGCATTTTAGAAAAGATATTCGAAACTCAGTCAAAAGGCAGATCTAGGAAAAGTTGATATTAAGACGTGTTTCGCCTCAGCTGATTTTGATTTTCTAGGAATTAAATTTTGTAAAAGATTGAAAAAGTTCACCATTTGGCTGCGCAAATTTCTCCAATTTACCGGATTTTTTACTCTTGGTAGTAGAAGTATGTTCAGGACTCGATACATTTGATAGATCATTATTTAGGTATCTTATTTTTAAGATGAGCTCAAATGCACAAAAATGCTGTTTAATGTCGACCTTTATGGTTTGTAAAGAGCTCGGGGTACCAATAAATAAAGCTTTTGGACCAACAACAGAATTACTGTCCTTAGGTTAAATTATTGATTAGGAACCCATGGTCCTTATATTGCTATAAAAATTAAAAAAAACTTGTTAATTCGATTGTTATCAAACAAAACGATACTTCCTAATGAATTAGAATTTATCGTATGGTTGATTTCATTCTGCACAAGAGCTATACTATCATCGCAGACACTTATGGTAGGTTCTATGGTCTAATATCGTCAGTTAAACAATCGTCTCAAGAATTAGACTCAATTCAGAATTCAAAACAGATGCAATTTTTGGTAAGTATTTTTTGAACATTTCAATTGGCATGTGTTTTCCCCCCGACATACTATGGATTTCAAATGAAATATGGATAGTTTTTGTAACCAAGACTTAGACTGCGGTACCGACTATTGCTGGTCTTTGTATTGGCGCTACAGTATATATATGTCCCCCTTGAGCTTATACAGACAACATTGCATTATTTTCAATAATCAACAAACGGTCATCCAAGATAAACTAATTATGAAGCTTATACGCCTTTTTTGTGATTCTTACAATGAAGGATAGCGTAGAATTTAAAGCTATCCACATTGAATGCGGCAAAAAAAAAAAACAAAAAAAAACCAGATTATCTGAGTTTTTCGCTTTCAGATGCACGGCACAGTTCAGACGTCTAGTGGCCTTAGTGCAATAATTAGACTACAATCTAATTACTGTACAACCGGAATTTTGGACCATAATTTAGACGTATAATTTTCGGAATATTAGGTCAATCAGTTTCTCCCACTACGTTGCGGACTTACAATAGGGGGTTTGCTGTTTTAATCGATTTTGGGGAAATTTTAATTTAGCAAATTATTTGCCAGTTTCCGTTCTAAGTTGTGTAGCTTAATTGCACATTTATTTTTAAAGATAATATCATGTGTTATTTCTTCACAAGATAAATGACTATGGTGATACGACCCAATGTTGTATAACTGGAAAAATGCTCGAAGGATTAAAGCGTTCTAAAGGCAAAATCAGAGAACCAAAAATTACCCACAACAAGATTCTTTATTGGATTTCACTAAATATTGTGTGCAGGTAAACCTATGTTTATTTGCCTTCTCGTTAGCCTTCCTTGTCCTCTTGAGAATAAGGGGAATTCGCTGTTAACAGTGGTAACCATTGTCATGATTTGCTTGTTTTGACGGAAATCAGTTCAAATCGTTTTACTTTCCTCAAAACATGCAAATTAAGTTCGGGTTCTATAAATACCATAAATATGCAGTCATTTGTCCTTTAGTTTTATTCAAGCCAGGCCTGTGACGCATTTGGAAAAAACATTTGCATGTACCGGTAGAGATAATAAGGGCTTCGCAATGCACTATAGAGGCAGCTACTAGTGATCCCTAAAAATTTAATTTTGTGACGTGGACGTTTGATGCCAACTGCTTACATGCTAGGGCTATGAATTAGAATCTAAATTAATTTCAAATTCGCGGGAAAATGTGTTTTAAGTACTTGTAAAGGAGTGGATATATGCGGGTTTTTATTCATCAAATACCTGGTGGCGTAATTTCGATAAAAAGAGGCTAAATGTCTACGTTTGGTAGCAGGGAAAAGGTTGAATACCCGTCAACGATTTAGCAATACACACCAGAACGATGAACCCCCTTTTTTAATACTTCACGTTGGAAATAATGACATTGGAAAAAAAAAACAAAAGGGATTTTAGCAACAGATTCTAATTTGCTGATGAGTGTCGCTCCTTGAAATACGTGTACAGCGTAACGAAATTTACAATTTTTTATGCAACTTGAGTATTTTTTGTTGGTAAACAGTAGTAAAACAACTACTAGTATCACAGACCACATAAGTGTGGTCCCAAATATTGCCTCGTCATTCCTACAGATACATGACAATGATACCATGGAAAGGTGTTGCCGAAAATTGAATAGTTCTATTGCCACGTTTATTATTAATTTTGGGGAGGGTATATGAGACAAATCAACATCTTTATTTCAGGCCGATGGAGTACATTTCTCAGACATTGGGAATAATATCATGATTCCTAAACAACTTGATTAATGGGCTTGAGTATTTTGTTAATAATATGAATGAAACTAACATTTCACGTTCATGTCTATTGTATAATTGTGCTTGCATGTGTATAATATAATGATTGCCACTCTTGTACTGTAACATTATGTTATGATCTTCTGCAATGTTTATATACATTGTGCCTATTAAAAATCATTTATACTAGTATTTAAATAGGTTTAGTATAAACAAGTATCTGTACATATTTCGTTCAGACTGCTTATTATATTGTTATTTTCAAGAATTAGATTTTGGGTATTATTTGGCCTTCACGGACCAGCTCAGCAGCGATGTGCCTTGATGGCGCTTGATTGATTGATGCTTAACGCCAACTTTAGCAATATTTCAGCTATATCGTGGCGTGAACTGTTGATAATACAGTATAAAATATACAAGTTAAAAAAATGTCACTTAAAACATATTGCTATGTACAGATTAAAAGGATTTCTAAAGAATAAAAATCATATTACAGATAAGTTCAGATAAATAGATCAAATTTCATGATATTTAAAAATTGGATAATATACTTATATTTTACTCTACAAATTAATAGCTTTTGAAAGTTGAATAATTTTGTTGCCAGCGACGTTTGTAAATAAATCTTTAAGAGAATCAGCTGTATAAAATGTGCGACGTATGTCGTCAACATCGACACAGTCAAGTATAGTATGTTATATTGTGTAAGCACAATTACACGGAATACACTCAGGTCGGTCTTTACCATTTAAAATATAACTGTGAGTTGTTCTTGTATGCCCTATTCGACACCTTGTCAAAACAACTTGTTCCTTCCGATTTTTTCCAGAGGAACTACCGAGTTTACCAGTTTGATTGTATTCCGTGCAACTTATTATTTATTTGCAACCAATCTGCCATATCTTTTGGATGTATTGACTTATTAAAGGCTTCATATCAGTGTACGGCACTGGACAATCCGCAACCTCATCATCTAATGCTTCTTTTGCCTCCTCGTCAACAACTGTGTTTCCATAGATTCCTACATGACTATTCATCCAAATATAAATGACTTGTCTGCCTATAGCAACACGTGACTTGTAAAACTCAACGACCTTCAGAATAACTAGGTGTTTTGTCTTTCGACTTTCGATTGCCAATAGGCATGAGAGAGAATCAGAACAAATCAAGAACTTACTTTTTCGCGATGAAGCGACAAATTTGTGTGCATGATAAATAGCGCTACCTTCAGCAGTAAATATGGAACTTGAAGATGGTAGTCGGAGAGTTGCTGCTTGGTCTCCGAAGACAGCTGCAGAGGCCACCCTGTCTGCATCCTGATGGCGCTTAACGGTGCTCGGCTCGATCTTCTCGTTCCTTGCACCGTCAAGATGGCATAACCTGCTGCTTCAATTGCAAGTCAGATGACTCTTATTCACATGAACATTTATAAATAGGGAGTTTTGGACTCATCGCCAGTGAATCCCACGGTGATTCAAAATTCTTTCCGAGTCATCTGTGTATACAACGGTGGCTTTTAAGTAGTATATTGTTTTAACTACTACATCTTTGTAGTTTGTGATTTTAATTTTGGTACCTCATCCAAGATGGCCACCAGCGAGGAACATCGTTTAATATAAGGACCCTATGTGAAATGCATTCAAAGATCTTTTTCTCTGAAACTACCGAGCCAACAGGAACAAAACTTGGTTACAATAGTCCATTGGTGGTCCCCTTCAAAGTTTGAGATTTTTATGTTCATACCTCATCCAAGATGGCCGCCAGCGGGAACATAGTTTAACATAGTGACCCTATGAGAAATGCATTCAAAGATCTTCTTCTCTGAAACTACTGAGCCAATGGGAACCAAACTTGGTCACAATAGTCCTTGGGTGGTTTCATTCAAAGCTTGTGACTTGAGTTTGTACCTCATCCAAGATGGCAACAATCTTTGAATGGCAACAATCTTTGAAATGTTTGAATATCATCTCAGAAACTAACATATGGTGAACTGATTTATAGTTTGGATAATAATGGTCTCTTGGTGACATTGAACAAGACCAGTCACCAGGTGAGCGATACAGGCTCATGTGAGCCTCTAGAATTATTGGTTGCCATATACGCAATCCGCGGTAACCAGCTTAGTTTATTTATTATATTATTTTCATTCATTTCGGTGAACAGAACATTGGATTATATTTGACATATATTTTATTTGCATATATTTGCATATATAAATTATAGTTATATATTAAAGCTGTAGCCAAATACCGCCAATATATCTGTTGCTTATCTCTTTTGCCTAGTGACATTTAAGTCTTGGTTCCTCATGTACTAAAATTAGGTTATCGTGGTGGTAATCTTTATAATTGGTATTTAGCTGTGCCGCGTCTACGCTATATGATTGTAACGTCACCAATCGATCGCACATAATCAACTGTACGCCCGACGAATTGATTTGTTTGAACCCTCCAATCCCCCCTCTTTATTATATTAGATTTGTTTCTGCCGCGGTTTTGAATTTAGACCTTCAGATTTTGTTCCTGTAATCTTGTGTCAGATTGTTCCTGTAATCTTGTGTCAGATTCAAGTTGAAGTTACTACATTATGGACCAGCCACGAATATCCGAAATGCGTGCGACTTGGATCCGCCTACTATACATCGTTGGAAAAACTGTTCAACATACGTTCCACTTCTCACTATGGTTAATATTTCAGAAGAGACATAAAAAGTGATTGGTACTGAGATGTCACTCAAAAAACTGTTTTGTATTCGCGTTTTGAAGGATTGCCCTTTGCGGCCCTAAATAGTATGTATCATGACTACATTTGCGAGCATTACCAGTATATCGTTACGCTTAAATGCAAATCGCAGTGCGCCTTGAATTATTTGGACTGTGTCTTTGACGACGATCTAAATATCCATGGAACTCAAAAGACTCTTTATGATGGTATATTCCGCTGCTTCAAGTACAAGTCAGATGACTCTTATTCACATGAACATTTATAAACAGGGGGTTTGAACTAATCGCCAATGGATCCCACGGTGATTCATATTTCTTTCTCGAGTCATCTGTGTATCAGACGGTGGATTATAATTGGTTTCGGACTCATTATCAATGTATCCCATGGTGGCTCATGGATGATTTCGGGTTCATCATCTGTGTATCACACAACACAACATAGGATTATTTTGGTATATATTCTATTTTTGCATTTCTAAATTAAATCTGCTGTCACACGATCAACTGTAGGCCCGACAAATTGATTTGTTTGAACCCTCCCATCCCTCCTCTTTATTATTTAAGATTTGTTTCTGTTGCGGTTTTGAATTTAGACCTTCAGGTTCTGTTCCTGTAATCTTGTTTCAGATTCAAGTTGAAGTTACTACATTATGGACCAGCCTCGGATATCCGAAATGCGTGCGACTTGGATCCGCCTACTATACATCGTTGGAAAAACTGTTCAACATACGTTCCACTTCTCACTATGGTTAATACTTCAGAAGAGACATAAAAAGTGATTTGTACTGAGATGTCACTCAAAAAACTGTTTTGTATTCGCGCTTTGAAGGATTGCCCTTTGCGGCCCTAAAAAGTATTATCATGACTACATTTGCGAGCATTACCAGTATATCGTTACGCTTAAATGCAAATCGCAGAGCGCCTTGAATTATTTGGACTGTGTCTTTGACGACGATCTAAATATCCATGGAACTCAAAAGACTCTTCATGATGGTATATTCCGCTGCTTCAAGTACAAGTCAGATGACTCTTATTCAAATGAACATTTATAAACAGGGGGTTTTGGACTAATCGCCAATGGAACCAACGGTGATTCATAATTCTTTCTCGAGTCATCTGTGTATCCCACGGTGGCTTATAATTGGTTTCGGACTCATTATCGGTGTATCCCATGGTGGCTCATGGATGATTTCGGGTTCATCATCTGTGTATCACACAACATAGGATTATTTTGGTATATATTCTATTTTTGCATTCATAAATTATATCTGCTGTCAAACTCGCAAATATATCTGTTGCTTATGGCATCTGCCTAACCATCCGAGATGACTGTTTATAACGAAAACACGCTGCATTAGAAACTGACATAGATAAATACGTTTTCAAATTAATAATGCATACGGAAAAACTATATCAATTTCGTGTACAAACATCAACAGCAGCTTACAAAATCTGGAAATAAATCTAACATGCAATCAGTTGCTGAAACTACAATACATGTGCGTCTTCGATGGAAATTGAAACGGTAGGAAAGTATGGCTATTTGATTTTCGGGGGAGGGGTGTTAAGGCGATTTTGTAATGATTTTAATATTGTTGATAGTGATAATAAATATTCCCGTCCGACATGTCATGAAAATAAATAATTTATTTTTGTTTTTGAGGAAAATAAAAAAAAAGATGTTAAATTTTGTGAAAATTTGTTAAGATTAAAATATTGTTCAGTGTAAGCAAATCGCTAAGCACCTCCCTGAAAATCAAATGTTTATCTCCTGATGTCGGGGCAAAAATTAAAATGAAGGTCACCATGTAATCAGCGTTTTTAGTTGTACACAAACAATATTCATCTTATAGCCACTGTGTTAATTATAACTGATCATGACAGTTGTAATATATGATTAAGAGTCTAAGCACCAACTTCTGCAAATCCAAGTGATGCAGAGTTGATAATATTTTCCCCCGAATATTTTATAGATTTTGAAAATAACATACCAACTTATTCGTGAATAAAAAAGATATGGACCGTCTAACATATACATATTTAAAGAAATTCATTAGTAAGAAAGAAAAAGCAGCTAATCACTGATAAATAGGACACAAAGCTTATTAAAAAAAGCGGACGCGAAACAATTAGCTGTAAGTGAAAAAATAGCACATTATAAGACTGCATAAAACGTAGAAAATTAGTACAGGGAAGAGAAAGGACAAAAGGAACAAGAGAGGGAGAGGCGCGGTGTGATAAAGGAGAGAGGGAACGAAAGAAAGGAGAAAAGGGTAGAAATAAGAAGAGAGACACTCCCGCCTGCCCTAGAGAAGACAAAACGAAAAGATTAAAAATTCACAGACAAATTTAAGGCCACAGTGACCTACATTTTCTGTTTGTTCGTATCTCAATGAAATCACGTTATAAGATCATCTTATTCTATTGCTGATAAGACCATACCTTGCAAAAATGGTTATTGAGCTCGTTCAAATCATTTAAATATTACGTTTTTTTTTGTATGTCCATTTACTCTCGTATAACATTGGATGTGCATGCACTTTAGAGAGCAGGTTAGCAATATAAAATAAATGAAATAAGGTTGCTTAGAGCAAGCGTCATAACTAAATGAACTTTGTAAGAACAGAATAAAAGCTACAAAAATCCGGAAAAATGGGTCAATAACCATCATTTTCTGTATAAAATCGTGGTAACAGCAAAATAATTTTTCCGACCCCCACGCAACAGAAAAAATAGTATTGGTGCAATACATGATACCCCGCCACGTTTCACAAAATTTCTAAGTTAAAAGGGGCAAAACTGAAGAACTGTGTGTACCGCTGAACCCAAAATTACACTTGGCCTCTGTTTTGTAGTAAACAATTTACATACCAAGTTCGAAGACTTTGTGATATTTTGTTCACAAGTAATCAGTCGAAAACCCTAAAATTCGCAAAATTTCAAAGTTTCAAAGGGTATAACTCCAGAACCTGTTGGACCTCTGAACCCAAAATCAAACTTGACCCGAGTTTTGTGGTAAACAAGTTACATACAAAGTTTGAAGACACTGTGTTATTTCGTTCACAAGTTGTCAGTCGGAAACCCTCAAATTCGCAAAATTTCAAGGGGCAGAACTCCAGAACCTGTTGGACCTCTGAACCCAAAATCTAACTTGACCTGAGTTTTGCGGTAAACAAATTTCATACCAAGTTTGGAGACCTTGTGTTATTTCTTTCACAAGTTATCAGTCGGAAACCCTAAAATTTGCAAAATTTCAAAGTTTCAAGGGGCATAACTCGAGAACCCCTTGGACCTCTGAACCCAAAATCGGAATTGACCTGAGTTTGTTAGTAAATAAGTTACATACCAAGTTTGAAGACCTTGTGTTATTTCATTCACAAGTTATCAGTCGGAACCCTAAAATTCGCAAAATTTCAAAGTTTCAAGGGGCATAACTCCTGAACCCCTTGGACCTCCGAACCCAATATCGAACTTGACCTGAGTTTTGTGGTAAGCAACTTGCACACCAAGTTTGAAGACCTTGTATTATTTCGTTCACAAGTTATCAGTCGGAAACCTTCGGGGGACGGACGGACGGACGGACACACATAATACCTCGCCACTTCGTGTGGCCGGGTTTAAAAACTAGTACACATCGACAAAATATGGACGATCACAATACCATTGATAAAGTTTTAACTCATTACCAAAAAGTATTACTAGACATCAGTAATAAGGAAAGTGTTAAAGGTCAGGCAAGTCTTTTTTGGAAAGCTTTTACTTGTCACCATTTAGACACTTTATGGGATGCGTCTTTTTTTATGTTTGTTTCTTACAATAACGACAATTTCATAGTTATCAATCATGACTGATTACAAGAATGAATGTTATATTAAAGGATTCTTGATAAATGAGAAATGCCTGTATTGGTTGTGTTTATTCCTGACCTTGTTATAAGTAACAGATGCGGTGACAGAATAACAAAGGAGATAGAATGGTGCAATAAAGAAGACATATTACACGTGACATATTATGTCTTACTGTCCGTCGTCATATCTAGTGACACTTAAAATACAAGAGAACAGAATGAGAACTTAATGAAGATTTATCTAACCTATTTTGGGAGCGGATTTAAAGCCTCATTACAGAAACCACTCGTAAATGATGAAAGCTACTCTCCAAAGAAACTCTTGTCCTAAATAGTTATCTAAACAATCTTGTTTCATAACTCGGTGATGTTTCGAAAAAGTGAAATAAAACACATTCAGACAGAGCAAAAATTGTTTGGAATTGTCTTTACGTGTAAATGACTTTTCTTTGACTTTCATACATCAGACTCACATCAGTACACCTCGATTAAAGAAATACAATAGCAAACGAGTGTGAGGGAAAATAACTGAAATCAAAGGTTTAGAGAAAATAAATCAATAAAAAAGATAAAAATGGGAAAAATAATCACACAATTAGAGACAACATGATCACAAACGCACTTAAGATAACGAACACTTAACAAATACAGAAATAGCAATTTGAACTACCAAAATGCTCGGCAGTGCTCGGAACGGAAAGAAACATGATCTTGTTCAAGCCAGATTGCACCCTTAACACTGCCAATTGTTCGTTGCTGAGTCAAAATGATAGATCAACTACCAATGTTACCTATTTTGAAAAATTTATTTAGCAACCGTATCATACTTGTATTATCCAAAGTTTGAAGGAAATGCCAATTGTTTTTAAATAATGTCTCATTACAATGGTGACAATCTTTGCTTTAGCGTGAAATCTCATGTATTTACATATAGGTCGAACGTATGATTTCTGTTAACTAATCTGCACCCTCCACAGATCGTGAAGTTTTCTGCGCCCATAAAGCGCAAATTGCAAGAAATATACCGGACTGTGTCTGGGCGCAGATTGCATAGAACAGAGCGCATATTGCACATTTCGGGGCGCAGATTGCACATTTCTAGGCGCAAATTGCATCTTCAAGGACACATATTGCATCATACGGAGCACAGGAAAAGGTACTTGGGTTTAAATCATATAAAGGGTTAAGGTTTTATTCAGAGAAAGGGTTAGGGTTATATTCAGGAAAAGTGTAAGGATATAGTCATGGAAAAGGTTAGGATTATATCACAGTAAGGAAAGGGATAGGGTTATTGTCAGGTAAAGGGTTAGGGTTAATTAAGGAAAGGAGTTAGGGTTATATAGTCAAGGAGAGGGTTAAGGTTAAGTTTAGGGAAAGGGTTAGGGTTAGTCATGGAAAGGGCCATTGTTATAGTCAGTGAAAAGGTTATAGTTATAGCCAGGGAAGGATATAGGGGTAAATCAAAAGAAATGGTAAGGGTCATTTCATTTACATTTCATAAATCGGCCAACAAGTGATAACAGCATGTGTAACTTTGTAAAGTTCGTCCTCTCAAGTATATTATTCATAATGCACTTGTATACGTAAGATACTAGTAGTTTGGAGCAGTTACAATCTGAGCCCAATACTTGCAATCCGCGCCCCCACACTTGCAATCTGTGCCTCAATACTTGCAATCTGCACCCGGGCGCATAATGCAATAATGGAAGATGGGAGCACAGATTGTATAAAACCGTGCAATCTGCGGAGGGCGCCGATTGACAAGATTTTTACGTCGTACCTACCTCGTATTTATCAAAGATGTATTACGCAAGTTCGCGTAATTAGTATTCCTCAAGCCAAAATTCTAGATGATTAGATATGGATTTATAATTTAAACTCAACTAACTTTGATTGTATTAAACTGTTTCAATATATCACTAAAATTTGTATAGTTTCATCCCTGTTAGCACGTACATGTGCCTGTAGATTGGATGTGCAAGTTTTTTCAATATAGAAGTGTTTATGCAACACAGCAACTCCAAATTGACGAGTTTAAATCAAAACGACCAGATTGCTCTCAATTCTCATCCCCATATTATGTACGCTTAAATTGGTACCATTATAACCGGGGATATCAACATTGGAAACAATGAAATACGAAGTATAATGCAATAAAGTCCAAAATATCGTGAACGACAACTCATGAACTTAAAAAATAATCTAAAAGAAT
Source organism: Modiolus philippinarum (assembly GCA_002080025.1). Taxonomy (NCBI): domain Eukaryota; kingdom Metazoa; phylum Mollusca; class Bivalvia; order Mytilida; family Modiolidae; genus Modiolus; species Modiolus philippinarum. The sequence goes on from MJUU01001139.1 coordinate 73,339, forward strand.
TCGATGGAAGCAGTTGTGGAATATGCCATACAATGGGCCTTGCGAGGGAACGAAAATGTTGAAAAACTTTCCGACTGATCAATTCCATAAATCATTGATTGCAGCTCGAAAGATGCGTGATAAGACCACCATGACCCCAGCACCAAAGCACCAAATGTATTTTAATAATCCGGATGTAGTTAAAACATGGTCCTTTCGCCATGACCATTGTGTGATCTTGTGTCGTTGTACATGTACCAGCTGACAGCGTAAATCAGTGTAGCTATTCCGAAGCATACATTTACATGTAGAGAATACAACCACAAAGGAGTACCAGGGAAAAGTTTGGAAATCAAAGTAAAGATAAAAAAGAAAAACATTTAAAAAGGCAACACACAATTAAAGACAACATAAAATTAAAGACGAACTGAAGAAATCGAACACGAACACTTAAGGAATACAGCAGTAGCAGTGTTAACTTCCACAACATCATGGTGTGCCTTTGCCGTGTTGTCTTCAATTTAGTTTCGTCTAACTTGCACTGTGTTTGGATTTTTTTATTCTAGTTTTTTTTCTCTTTTATGCTTTATAGTCGTTTTCTTTTGTATTCGTTTACTGATATATTGGACAACTAGCTATTTGTCAGACAAAGGTACAGAATTAATTTGTGACTTATTAGACTTAAGTTCTATGAGATCGACAAACAAAACTATTGAAGTTTATGTCAATTCGATGCCACTGCTGGTGGACTGTTAGTCTTTGAGGGTATTCACTAGCCCAGTAGTCAGTACTTCGGTGCTGACCCGAAAGCCGATCTATTTGGAAACTTACAATATCTAAATTTTTGTAAATTTTGTTGAAACTAAGGAGTATATCTCTCATGCAAAGCTCTGTCCCTAGCTGATTTTGGCTTTACATTTAGATCATATTGGTTATTTGTTCTCTTTCAGTTTTTAAACATCTTTGAGTTTATGGTCTTCCAAAGGTTTAGATTCTATCTGCACTGAAGAGACATAAGTTGTCGAAATGCGCATATGCAGAATTTAAATTCACAGTAACTTCGGTATTTAGTCATTGTGCTGTTAACAGAGCAGGACATGCTTACCCTTCCGGACCACCTGATGTCGCTCTCAATTTTTAAGAGAGTTCACACTGTGAGTGCTTAAGTTTTATGTGTTGTCTCGTATATCATTTTAGTTTTGTCTTCGTTAGTGATGTTTGTGGTACCGAATTGTCCTTGTCAATGTTTGAATACTAAGGTTATTTCTAGAACATTTCAAAAATTTACCACGGTACTGTTTGAGGGTTAGAGAAGTTACTCGTACCGTGAATTTTTATTGGCTTTTGTCTTAGGGTTAGAAAACGACAATAACCAATCAGCTACTAAACAGGTCCTTCAAATACATATTTTCCTCACTTGCAGTGTGACGGATGATGTTAACAGAGCAGGACATGCTTACCCTTCCGGAGCACCTGATGTCACTCTCAGTTTCATTGGAGTTCACACTGTGAGTGCTTTGTTTTGAATGTTGTGATTTCTGTTTCTGTGCTTTTTGTCTGTCTAGCATCGTTGCTTTGTGTCTGGCGTCGTTGTTTTCCATGTTCTCGTTTTGGCCATGCCTTTGGACTTCGATTTTTGTAAATTTCACCCCTTTGTTCCTTCGGTATTCTACTGCCGTTGTTTGTTACCACTGGGTCGATGCCATTGCTGGTGGACTGTTAGTCCCCGAGGGTATTCACCAGCCCAGTAGTCAGTACTTCGGTGCTGACCCGAAAGCCGATTCTATTTGGAAACTTACAATATCTAAATTTTTGTAAATTTTGTTGAAACTAAGGAGCATCTCCCTCATGCAAAGCTCTGTCCTTAGCTGATTTTGGCTTTACATTTAGATCATATTGGTTATTTGTTCTCTTTCAGTTTTTAAACATCTTTGAGTTTATGGTCTTCCAAACGTTTAGATTCTATCTGCACTGAAAAGACATAAGTTGTCGAAATGCGCATATGCAGAATTTAAATTCACAGTAACTTCGGTATTTAGTCATCCGTCTGACATTTGCCATTTTAACCATTTGTGTTTGAAATTCTCTATGTGTGCCAGCAAAATCTAATTTCAGTTTCAGTTAATACTATTGGTGAATACAGTTAATACGATTGGTTAATACGGGACTTTTTAGATAAGAACTCTCCTGTAATAGAAGGCGGAAACGATCTTTTAGAACACCGGTAAGAAGGATAACTGGATACCTGATTTAATTAAATGAATATGTACCACCATATAAAAGAAACTATTTATGAAATTGAAGTGTACTAATATTTGTCCTACACGACAATTATTTAACTAAAATTTAATTAACGAAAAGCAACTTACCTGAAGCGATACATGCAGATTAAATATAAATCACCCTTAGCACAACATTGTTCATTAATTAGCGATTCCCTCTCAAGGTATTGATGCATTGATTTTTTTCGTATAATAATAGATTTGTTTCCGGAATGACCACGGCTAAAAAGTTCCGTTTTTCAATCATCAACTGACCTATTTCTTTATTTCCATACACATGCAAAACGATAGGGATAAAATGAAAAATGGATGGTTAAACTTTCATGAAAAAAAGGCCAAATGCAACTTGGGTTTGGGTTACCAGAAAGGGAAAATCATGCACAAGTTGTGGAAAATTTAGACCAAATGTCAAGACCAAAGTGACTTAAAAAGATGAAGATATATCGGATATATTAGTCAAATGACCGAAAGTGACGTTGTAAAGACATAATAAGAATTCTCGACAACTTAAGGTAACGAGTGTAAGTCTACTTAAGAATACGAAAGAAACACAAGGGCAATTCATTGTAAGGTGTTGTAAGTGTCAAACCGAACACAAACGAATATCATATACGTACAAATCGGGTTTTAACGTGGATCAATCGGTGATCATCTTCATTTACCAATTTTCGGACAAATTTTTGATATTTTATAGTACTCTTTTTACAGTTTTATTTTATGTTTGAGAATAACCTTTTAAATGCATGCACTTTGTATGGGCTAACCGAGTTTGCCGAGTTCGGGTTCAACTTTGAATGAAGCGACATCGTCTAATTGCACACTCCATAGGATCTGTTTTTAAATCACAGAGATTACCTTGTATGATCACTGTACCCGATAAAACGCTTTTTGGTCAGGTGGTGCATTGTTGGTGTGCAATAAACAAGATACGGATGTTTGAACTGCATTTTACTTCGAAGTTAAGTACGCTTTTAAGCATCAAATGGGGTTGATTATTTTGGTTGCTGATTGTATCATTGTATCTAGATGTTTTCCGCTTTTAAATTTTTAACAATCATAGTATGTTGTGTTTTAAAAGGGGACATTCCATTAGGATGTCAGTTTGTTTGATTGATTTGACTACTTCGGAGTCTTATTTTAACAATTTAAATTAATTTACATGAATTCAAATTTACTTCACTGATGAAACAGTGTAATTTTTCTCTTTTGTGAAAGAAAAGTTTCAAAAATATTCCAAATTCCAAATTGCAACCAAGAGAACGATTTTTTCCACTGTATTCGAAGATATTCTGCAGGTCACTTCTGTCACATTGTTGGAATGAATCATTACGTATGGTTGCTGTGCAATGATAATTTACGCGTTCTTGCTATCATTATATTTATTTTGATTTATTGAAAGTGAGGAATTTTTCCAAAGATGTCATACTATTGGTCAGTATAATACAGTTGATTATTTCAATTTCTCATTTTCATTATTGCAGATTTTAAAGTAGATAGACACTTATATTTATACCCATGAGATTTTGTTATAAATCAGCACACTTGCATACACCATCCTACGAACATGAAATCTGCAATAAAAAGTATGGGTTACCATGCTTCTCTTTTCTAGAAGAAAGGTCGAAAGTTGTGCATTTTTGGCCCTTTTTTCACCTGAATTGACAAAGAATGCAGGGGGAAAACATGGAAAGACAAACGTTAAATTAACAGAAATGAACCTTCATTCATAATAATTTTCTATACTTTTGTCAATGTATCGTTATAATCTCAATTACGAACAAGAGGCTCTCAAGAGCCTGTATCGCTCACCTGGGCGACAGCTGATTTATTCAAAATAATCCCAATGTTTCAAGGGCATTATTTTCAAATTTGTTAATAGACATTGGTGTTATATTATCTTAAGTTAAACTATATTCCAGACTGGCAGCTATTTTGGATGGGGTGCAGTTCTACTGTCACCTTTCTTGAAGGGGGCCATTGAGTCTAATTTTTGTTCCAATTGACTAAATATTTCCAGAGGAAAAATTTTAAATGCTTTCCAATAGGCTCCCAATAGGTCTCAACGTTAAACTATGTTCCCCACTGGGGCCATCTTGAATGCCATGCAGACAACCCAGGCAATTTTTTCAAACGGGAACAACTATGGCCCGTTGTGACCAAGTATGTTTTCATTATTGGCCATGTAATTTCAGGAGAAGATCTTTTAATGTTTTCCCAATGGGTCAAATGTTAAAACTGTTCCCCGCTGGGAGACATCTTGCATTAAGCAAAGACTTGAAAAACAGCTCTTTTGCAGGGCGGCAACCTAAAGACTATTGTGGCCCAGTTTGGTTCCAATTGGCTGAAAAGTTTCAGAGAAAGATCTTTGAAAGTGTTTTCCCATAGGGTCCAATGTTAGAACTATGATTTCCGCTGTCTTGGATATAGAACGGATCTGAAAAACAACTTTGTTGCAGGGGATCATCTAAGGACTATTGTGGCCAAGTTTGGTTTCAATTGACTCAGTAGTTTCAGAGGAGAAGATCTTTGAAAGTGTTTTCCAATAGGGTCCACTGTTAAAACTACGATCCTCGCTGACGGCCATCTTGGATATCACGGGGATCTGAAAAACAACTATTTTGCAGGGGACCATCTAAGGACTATTGTGGCCAAGTTTGGTTTTAATTGGCCGGGTAGTTTGAGAGGAGAAGATCTTTGAAAGTGTTTCCCATAGGACTATGATCCCCGCTAGGCAAAAAAATGCAAAGCCATGCTTTGAACGGAAATATTTTACAAAGTCTCCATAATAAACATTATTTACGGAAAAAAACAACGGCAGTAGAATACCGAAGGAACGAGAAAAGCATAAACCACAAAAACACGCACAAAAAAACGGCAACAGAGAAAAACAAAGACAAAACAAGGACGAGAGACAGCTATAATGCACGGAAATAAAAAGACGACATTAAGAACTAAGGCATTCATAGTGTGAACTCCAATGAAAACCGGGAGTGACATGTGGTGCTCCGGAAGGTAAGAATGTCCCGCCCCGCTAGCGACACCCGTCACACTAACAGTGAAGTATATAGGGTTCTGAAAGGTCTGCTTGGTGGCGGATTGGTGTATGTAATTTTCTAGCCTTAGACGAAGAACCAATGAAATCAATGTTACATGTTACTTCTATAACTCTCAAACAGTGCAATTGTGAAATTTGGAAAAGATTTTTGTAAATATCTATAGTATTGAAACAATCACAAGGAGTAATTGGTAGCACAAACATCACTGACGTAATCAAAACTAAAATTTTACAGTATGATATACAAGACAACACATAAAACTAAAGTACTGACAGTGTGAACTCCCATAAAAACCGGGAGTGACATCAGGTGATCCGGATGGGTAAGCATGTCCTGCTCCGATAGCGGCATCCGTCACACTATCAGTGAGTCAAGCCATGGTTGAGTCAAAACCTGTTATGTCAAATCCGTGGAGACGTGAAATCAAGCTGAAAATATCTGTTTTCATTTAGGACACAGACAAATCATATCTGTCAATGATGTCATGGCCATAGAATTTCTGAAGGGACGAAAGCAACAAAGGCTGAACAAATCCCTGACAAAGCAACTCCTGGGACAGTGTTTTTACTCTATTAAAAAATCACTGTATAAACAACATGCATGACAGTAACGATCAACTGTGAAATGCACACTCCATATGCTGGAGAGGTAGGTATATTGCTGCTCAGAAAGGAAAAATTCACAATTGGGAAGTTAAAATCATCACGATTGTCATATGGCTTAGATTTCAAACGTCCATCTTCATCAGATCTAAGTACGAAGCTGAACTAGATGTATCAGTAGTCTCTTTAATTTCAAGCTCATTGGGATAGATCTGTTGTTAATATTCCTTGAATTTTGGACTATTAAGAGAAAGTACATCTCCTATGTAGCAGAAGCTGAAATTAAAGGACTGGGCTAAATGTTTTGGTTTTTCCTGTGTTAGCCCTTTTAAAGACTTGGCCTTATACGGGAAAAGAACGTGATCAGCTTAAAGTAGGTACTCCAACGAAGACTTCTGTAAGCAAAGATTCATAATTTATCAGTTTTCATTGCACAAATACATAATGATGATATGTTGCATGAAGACGCACGTTAAGTGTTGTATTTAAATTACAACCCATACTTTTCAACTGCAAAGTGTCAAATAGATTCATGAATGCACGTAGGTGCAAGGCAATTTTAACTTTTACTTGTTTTTGCATTTTTCTTGAATTTTTGTCGTAATTTATCTTAATTAGTGGCCAAAGCGCCGTAACTCCAAATAATTTGGAACCAGTTTTTCCTTAGCTCTTAATAGAACTGGTAAATGAGAAGAAAACCAATACCGGAAGTGGAAAAATTGCAATTATTTTTATTATGTTAATTAATCCTTTATCTCTATTTTTTGGAGATTAAAAGCTGAATTTAATATTATGGAAGTAGATAACTATCTTTTTGCACCGTTATGTTCATTGAATGCCAACATTCAATTTTTTCGTTGGAGTACCTACTTAAAGTGGCGCAGTTAGTTTCCATGGAAATCCCGATTGTCTGTTGAAAAACGCGACCTCAAAATTCGACAAAAATATTATCTATTAAAGGAAAAATGAAGTAAAAAAGAAAAAAAAAGAATAAAGAGTCAATTCACGGCAAAGCGGACCAAATATGACGTTTCACTTTAGTCAGTCAATCATGACGTCATGAAAAAAAAAAAAACCCTTTCAAACGACCGATCCGGCGAAAAAATAACATCAAGTCCGCATTCGACTCTTAATTTTTCAAATGCGCGATTGAACTGTGCAGGTGGCACGGTAGTATTTATTCCTGGCACTAGGTTGCCCAATTGTGTACCCTACTCAACTGAATATACTACAGCCTGTGATTGGATATAAATGTATTTTATACCAGAAAGCAAAATGTTTTCAAGCTTTTATACATATATTATGCTTAAATATAAGCAAAGGTCTTCAATAAGTATAACAGCAAATTTTTCATGGGTCTTTTAATATTTAGTCTTTTCACTGCGGCAAAAGGTGAAAATCAGGGGTCACTTTCTTCAGCTGGAGCTAGCGCAAAAACAAGACGGGCATGAGGATGTTTTGCATTTATTTTTTAAATCTTGTATGAAAGTCCTCTAGGTAACTGCAGTTTCTGAACCTTGATCAAATTTAGAAAGCAGCCAAAGATTGCAAAATCTTACTATTGTCGGCAATGGGAAAATAAATGCTACCGTGCTACCTATAGGGTGAAATGAGTAATTGTAAATTTTCATTTGGTAATATTAAATCTTACATTTTAGTACTCAGTGTTGTGAATTTCACTGTTTTAATGAAGAATAATAGACCAAAAGGTTGAAAAAGGCATAGAAATGAGGAAATATTGCTGATTCAGCAATTTTAGATTTTTATGGATATTCTCATATAGTTTTGGTTACTACATATAGTTGAATCAGTCAATGAGAATTATTTTGGTAGAAAAGTGTCCTTTGGCATTTGTTTTTACTTTTCGCAACCATACGCTTAAATATCTGAGCTTAGATTTAAGTCGGGACAAATCAAAAAGAGGAAAATTGTTCCCAAATGTATGCAAAATTACTGAAATTCAAATTTTGGCAAAATTTTCCAATCATGTTGTACAGTTTGGGTATATTTTGGATAAAAATGTTGATTACAATACACTTTTCTAATTTCAATTAACAAACTGGATTTAAATACCAAAATAAATCTTCCAATTTTGAAATTTGACGCCCAAAATGGGTGAATTATGGACATAAATTTTGACCGTCATTAGATGAAAATGCAAGTTTTGCTGAATATTTGAAGTAAAAATGTTAGCATGTGCCAGCCATAAGTTGAATTAAGACTTATTTGTGACTAAAGGAAAATATAGAGTTAATTGTGCCATGTTTAGAACTCTTTACTTGAGCTTTTATCTACCCATGGGGTCTGTTTTTGTTGTTGCACTGCTGACTTTGTTGGAAAAGTTCACGTTATAGTACGTTTTGCAAGAGAAAAACTGCAAGTAAACTAAAACAACATGCATTTTAAGTGCTTCATTGCATCATTTTGAAATTCTGCTAGGCACATTTAGAATCTGGGCCCATTGAAGGCTTGCTGTAAGAGATGGAGTGGTCATTTGTTTGAAAACAAAGCGTGTCAATATAAGAATGATATTGAAGACAGAAGTCATGCATTAAATACAATAGGGATAATCTAAGCTATATTTCTTGGAATTACTGTTACTATTACTATGTTTCAATGCAATGGTATCACCAAGAAATGGCTGTCAGCCATTTTAAGGTATGCTTGAAATAGCAGTTTCTAGCCAGCCTATTTTGCCAATGGGGGTGGGCATTTGAAATCCTATATTGGGTCAAGGTCAAAGAGTATATTCAAATGTACTTTATTGTGGCCATCTCAAAAATGAGTAATCTTGCTCCAGGAAGTGTTTCCACTAGATTGGTCCTCAATGTGTATTCCTGTAGTTGGCACGGTAGTATTTATTCCTGGCACTAGGTTGCCCAATTGTGTACCCTACTCAACTGAATATACTACAGCCTGTGATTGGATATAAATGTATTGTATACCAGAAAGCAAAATGTTTTCAAGCTTTTATATATATATTATGCTTAAATATAGGCAAAGGTCTTCAATAAGTATAACAGCAAATTTTTCATGGGTCTTTATTTAGTCTTTTCACTGCGGCAAAAGGTGAATATCAGGGGTCACTTCCTTCAGCTGGAGCTAGCTCAAAAACAAGACGGGCATGAGGATGTTTTGCATTTAGTTTTTAAATCTTGTATGAAAGTCCTCTAGGTAACTGCAGTTTCTGAACCTTGATAAAATTTAGAAAGTAGCCAAATATTGCAAAATCTTACTATTGTCGGCAATGGGAAAATAAATGCTACCGTGCTACCTGCAGCGATGCAGTGTCTATCTACTTTAAAAACCTTTATTTAATTTGGAACACATGTACACCATATTGAAATTCATATATATTCATTTATCTTTTTGTTACTATACATTCAAAATTTAGAATTCATTTGACGAATGGCGGCCATTTTGTGTTTTTAGATCAGAAAACAATAGGCACATGTTTTCATAAAATTTGGAGCGACATACAGAAGCGACTGCTTGATTTTCAGGGGAGGGCTTACGATTTTGGAAGTGAATAATTTAATCTAGGTTTAAGGGAAAATAAATATTCTAATCCTAATCGCCATGAAATGAAACAATTTTGT